>BPLR01003830.1:0-39153 GCA_021605095.1 Caerostris extrusa
ACTCATGTTTGTGGAAATTGCAACATCATGAAGGACTTACGCGAGTGAGCTGAAATTTTCAGGGAAATGCAAATTAGCGCACGATATGCAAATGATTAGAATTTCAAATCCGTAGCGTATGCGTATGCGAAAAATAGACGGCTGTAGCGAGGCGAGATTTGAACAACTTCGACGAAAGAAGCGAGTTTGAACGGGGAGAATCATCGGCATTCGTGAAGCTGGATTGTTTTATCGTGCAGTAGCCGCTCGTGTGCAGCGTAACAGCAGCACAGTGATACGTCTTTGGAAGCAGTGGACGGACGAGTGTCGGACAACTTGGAAATCCGAGTGGACCCCGAAATGTGATGTCAGCTTGCGATGATAGACAACTGGTCCGCATGGCGCTGACGGACCGTACAGCTTCCTCTAGACAATTGGCAGCACAGTGGTCAATAGATACAGGTGTTTCATTGTATGCTTCATCAATTCGTAGACGTATGCTGCAGCGTGGACTGCACGCAAGGACTCCTTTATACAGGATCCCTCTCGCGCTAAACCATCGCCATCTGCGGCTACAATGGGCCGCTCAGCATAGAGACTGGCTTGCTGATTGGCAGCATGTCGTGTTTTCTGACGAATCCCGCTTTAATTTGTGGTACGTACCATGATGGCCGCATTCGTGTCAGACGCTATGTCGGTGAACGCCCCCTTCCGGAATGCATTATCGAACGCCACAGTGGACGAACACCCGGAGTTATGGTCTGGGGTGCCATAGTATATCATGGACGATCTCAATTGCTAAGAATTGGGCAATCTGAACAGCAACCGGTACATCAGTGAAGTTCTACAGCCCCAAGCTGTTCCTTCCTTCAAAGCCTACCAGGCTGTGCCTTTCAACAGGACAGTGCCCGCCCTCATATCGCTAGGACTGTTCAATACTTCTTTGCAACGCGGCAGGTACAGCTTCTTTCTTGGCCTGCGTATTCCCCGGATGTGTCGCCGATTGAACATGTGTGGGATTTCGTTGGTCGGCGTCTCGCTCGTGATCCTCGTCCTGTTGCTTCTGCAGACGAACTTTTGGGTGCGCATACAAACAATATGGAATGCTCTTCCTCAGGCAGACATTCAAAATTTGTGTAACTCCATGCCACGTCGTGTAGCAGCGCTTATTGCGGCTCGTGATGGCTACAAAAATACTGATTCCGATCTCTTGTTATTGTTTGTTTGCTTTTGAACATTTAATCAGTTATTTGTACCACTACCACTCAACTGTGTATTAAATTTCATTCAATTATGACGATTCCTTCATGGTGTTGCAATTTTCACAAACATCAGTTTATATTAATATTTTTTCATATAATGACGCAGCTTATACTATCATGTGGCAATGCGCGCGTAACTAACGAGCCACAGGGCTCGGGATCGAATTTATTGGCAGCACGCACGCACGCACACACACACACACACACACACACACACACACACACACACACACACACACACACACACACACACACACACACACACACACACACACACACACACACACACACACACACACATATTGGAATTATAAAAAACTTTCTCCATATATGAGTCCTTAGCAATCATATCATTAATGGAAACAGATTGGTTTGGTTTGTCACTGTACGGTTATCTTGTGCACACTTTATGCTAATTAGACCGGTACCTACAGTTTAACGTGGATTCCGAACCACTAACAAACATCCGTGCCATACCTCGAATTCGAACCTGAAGCCTTTTGGTAACAAAGGCTAGAACGCTAGGAAATTGTCCATCAGGTCGCTAATGAAAATAGAAAAAAATTTTGGTTTAAAGTATACTGCCTTCCAAAAGTTAAGGAACAACCGGTTTTTTGCGCCTAATTTGCAAATGAAGGAATGTAGAAACGCCAAATTTGGATGACTTGGGCACAAAACAGTTATGTATTGACTGCAACATAGAAGTTTACATAAGAAAAACGCAAAAATAATTTACAACAAAAAAAAAAGCAATCTCGCTGAAAAGTCCATTCTTGGAAAAAGTAATAATCACAGTTTCATGTGGTAAAATATCATAGAAACATGAGTATTAATAAGAAATATGTCCAACCCTACTTGGATACATTGACAGCATCGACTTTCCATGCTGTCAATTAAGTTGTCGACTACCGTAATGGGAAGCGAAGACCAGACACGGGGTAAACTTTGCTTCAACTGTCCTAAAGACCATGGACGAGGACTTAAAGCAGCAACCTGTCTAACAAGATAGTCTCAAAGATGCTCTATCGGATGCAGGTCTGGAGAACGATCTGGCTATTCCATTCGCTCAAACCAAGACCCACAAGGTATTTCTCAACAACTACAATTGGTGAGTTCGTGCATTATCATCCAACAGAATGAAAAAATTGCCAATTGCACCGGCATGTGGGCGGACATATGGATCAAGGATCTCATTCCGATATCTCTAACCAGACACAGTTCCTCCCTGGAACACATGCAGGTCAGTGTGACCACCGAGTGAGATTCCTTCCCAAACCCTTATTCCATCACCTCAGTAACTGTGTCTTTCAACAGTGTTGGATTGATGGTATCTGGTTCTTTGTTCCCTCTGATCAGCAGACGTCCTGAATCGCTCTCCAGTGTAAATCTAAACTCGTCTGTACAGAGTATAGGGAGCCCATCGTTGTCTGGTCCAGGAAACGTGTTCTCTTGCCCAAGATAAGCGGGCCCTTCTCTGTCGTCCGCTGCGGGGACACGCACAACTGGTCGCCTTGCTTAGAGACCTGAATTGTGAAGACGCCTTCACACCGTACTAGCGGATATTCTTCTCCCTGATGCTACAGAGTGGTCTGCAAACACGTTGCTTCACAGAAATGCTTCTTCTCCTTCGGGCCGAAAGAGCTATAAATCGGTCTTCTGCAGGTGTTGTAGCTCGTGGTCGACCTGGAACATACCGCCTGGACACAGAAGCTTCGGTTTGATATTGATTCCAGAGAAGGTGTATCACAGATACATTAAGACGCCCAGCCTGGGACAACCCCGTTTCCATCCATCCGACCGACCGCCACCTTAACGAATTGGGCAAACGGCTTCTCTCAGACATTGCAGTTGCCTCTCTCAGACACCCCACTGTCTATTGTCAATGAATCTGCTAACAAAAGTTGTAAATCAACAAAAGTTACACGCGTAATTACGGAAGCCTGATACATATTTTCTCTCACTCATAAAAACCTGTTCCTTTCTATAAAAAAGTGACAGCTATCCTTTTTTGCATAAATTTGCATGAAGTTCGTTTTTATCATTTATATAAACTATAAATTTTATTGTTACTATCATTTTTTTTATGGGGGGCTTCGAAAAACATGTTGTTCCTTAATTTTGGTGGACAGTATATTTTGAGATGTGAGCTGAAGAATCATATATAAAACAACAGTTAAACTCTAACAGTTGTAGTTACAGTGTACGATTGTAAAATTTTCAAAAGTGAACATCTACTTTTTAATTGGATGTGATATAGCGTTGCAATGAAAAATTCGAAATTCTATTGAAAATTTGTTTGATTAACTACACAATCAGTTTTTTGCTTTGCCGTTTACTTTTCATTTTGTTTTTTCAGAAATCGGATGATATAATGAGTTGTTCATATAATGAAGTCAAAAGCGACTGCGGAAAGGATTCAGAAAAGTTATTCAGACAAATACTCAACCCGTTCTACCAATTGTTCAAGCAGAGCTGCATCGAGACTGGGAACAGTGCATCTGCTGCAAGTGCCAGCGTTGTGTTACTCGCTCTTCAATTTGTGCTGCTCGTCTTCTTTTTTAAAAAAATATACAATTAAGTTTCGTTATAACTTACAAACGAACAACTTCAAAAATAAAAGTTGAATCTAGAAAAAAAAAAAAAACATTCAAAATTTTGATATCTCTCTCCCAGTCACCCCTCCCCCTGAAAAAAAAATCTTAGTAACTTTAACAATTTATTATAAGATTTTCAGATAAGTTGCAAAGCATCGTTGAAAATTGTTGGAAGGGATTTTTATGATGCAATGTAGTTGATTAACAAAATAAATAAACATGTTTAATTAACTGCTAACTCCAAATATTTCCATTGCTGAAGTATTGCGTTATTTTTAACGCAATCTGATGAGCGTTATGATAAATACTACATCTGCCAATTTTTGTTAATTTTTGCTAATTTCTATTATTTTCAGTTACTAAAAAGAACCAGCATCAAAATTACAATCTTTTCATTCATTAACTAAATATTATTTTAACATCTTATGATATTATAATGAATATTTCATTATTATTATTGTCATGATTACTAACGAAAAAGCAATAAGCATTTGTGTGATTTCATTGCAAAAACGTCAGTTAATGATAAAAATAGTTAAAATTGTATAATTTAATAATAAATACAAAATGTTCTCATCAATAGCACTAACAGCACTCACGCATGTTCTCTTTCACAAGCGGACTGTATCACACTCACACAACACAATAAAAACCAAAGGTTTAAAACTTAACAATCACTTTATTTACACGACAGTCACAGCCACTCGCAGCCGTGCTGTTCACTCTGCCTCTCTGGCATTACACTGATCAGACTCGCACTTATGCGCTAGCAGGCGCATGTGTACACACACTTTTTTTCGCCGCTAGGGGTATCCTTGCGCGTTGGCGCGAACACCAAGTTTTTATTATTTTACTGCAATTATACCATTTGGAGTCAATATGCAAAACCTCCTATGAATAATTGAGTGATAAATGATTATGGGATCTTTATGGGACCTTTATGAGATCTTTATGGATTAGTCCATTATGAGACCGGACCTTTCATTAGACCTTTATGGATTAGTCCATTATGGGACCTTTCAATAAATTTTAATTTTTATATAACAGATGGGCTGAACAGTTCGTAGGATGACACATAGATGGCCCTACTAGTATTAAATCCATATGATTTTTAGTTAGCTCTAACCTTCAAAAGACACGTGTATAAATTTGACAGCTGTTGCACTATTAGTATGTGAGTTATAGCATTTTTTTTAGTGAAGCAACTTTTTGTTAGTTTGAAAAATTGGATAAAAAGGAATTTCGTGTGTTAATAAAGCATTGTTTTTTGGCGAAAAAAAAAATACTATTGAAGCCAAAGCTTAGCTTGATAAACATTATTCGGACTTTGCACCAGGAAAATCAACCGTACAGGAGTGGTTTGCTAAATTTAAACGAGGCCAAATGAGCACCGACGATGATGCACGCAGTGGACACCCCAAAGAGGCTGTTATCGACGAAAACATCAAAAAGTCCACAAAATAATTTCTGATAACCGTAAAGTGAAGTTGATTGAGATAACTGAGACCGAGTCAGCCGAGTGGACTGCACGTGATGAACACTACAAATGCTATAACTCGCATACCAATAGTGCAACAGCTGACAAATTTATACACGTGTCTTTTGAAGGTTAGGGCTGACTAAAAATCATATGGATTTAATACTAGTAGCGCCATCTATGTGTCAGCCGACGCACTTTTCAGCCGAGCTGTTGTGTATCACACGTCGTTAGTAAGCCTATGCTGGAATAAGTGAGCTTTACTTATGCATATTGCCATCGATCCTTGTTTCTGAAAGCAGTGGGCTTCGTGCAGTGTGTTTCGCTTATACATTCCAGGATCAACCCATAAACGACAGACGATGTGGGGAGAACTTTTAGATGTAACTGTCCGTAGTTTCTTGTCGTGCAGGAGTACCATACATCTCTCATTAGGGTAGTCTGAGTGTCGATACGAGATGCTTTACTCACGAAGCCGTAATCGCCGATGCTTCCCCTCTTTTCTAAAAGCAGTGAGTAACAACTCGCGTAAAGCATTTCACATCGGCACTCAATCTGCCTAGTGGAAGTTATTTCTTGTTATTTGCCGTACAACATGCAAATGCTTGACAATCACTGCCTTTAGAAACGATAAGTCAACATGTCTAAAGTGTCTTACACAGATAATCAGTTGGGGTAATCGATAATCGGGGTTTCTTCTCTGCAATACTGAAATATGTGGCAGTTCACTAAAAATCATATAAAAATCATATATCTATAAAAAAATATCATATAAAATCATATATGCTATTTATCATATAAAAATCATATATCTAAGAGGAAAACATTATGCACTCCTCATCACCCGCTCGCATCACGCCCTCGCTTTTGTGGTGTATATTAGATCAAGGGTCTCCAAATTACGGCCCGCGGGCCAAATCCGGCCACCAATGTCATCAATCCGGCCCGTGACAGCGATGTCGTCAAGTGTCACTGTCGTATCGATACACACAATAGTAATTGTAGTAATTGAACCAGCGCATTTAACAAGCGTATGCTCGCTCAGAGGGCGTACTCGGCGACTGGTCTAGAAATTCTAGATAATGGCAAAAAAATTAAAACGGTTTTGGCCCTTGGTACTTACTAGAGTAAACAGTTTGGCCCTAAATCTGGAAAGTTTGGAGACCCCTGCTTTAGATGAACACGATGCTCGCAAAAAACTAAAACACAAAAAATGCAACATCTCTCTTGGTAGGGCTCCCAATAAATAGATTCTATGTTACAATTCAAATTAATGCTGCTGTATTTGAATCCACTTTAAACAGTAGGTCCCGATCTTATATGACTTTTTTTCAGCCAAAAATCAGAAAAAAATTTTGGCGGGCCAAGATAAATTTCTCTCAAATTTTTAAAAACGATTACAATTTAAATATGTTATTGTGGGTAGAGCGTAGGGCAGGGATGGGCAAACTTTTTTTTTCGAACAAAATCAGAAAAAAAAATTTTGGCGGGCCAAGCGGGCAAGATAAATTTTTCAAATTTTCGATATACATTACAATTTAAATGGTTCAAAAATCAAACTTTTTTTCGATCGCGGGCCAAAAAAAAAAAAAAAAAAAAAAAAGTTTGGCGGGCCAAGATAAATTTCTCTCAAATTTAAAAACGATATACAAGTATTACAATTTAAATATGTTCATGAGATGAATGAAACTGCGATTTCATTTTTAAAAGTTCCTTATATTGAGGTTCAAAGTGAGATGTACTGAGTCTATGGAACGATGCTAAATGCTCATCTGTCAGTCTACTTCTGAAATAATTCTTTCTAAGGTTCATAGTTGAAAACACTTGTTCACATATATAACTTATCACTTTACCGATTGAAAGCTGTCTGTGCTTGCTATTTCCTTCGATTTATGTTTTGTAGAACAAAAATAGAGAAAAAAAAAGATCATCAGTCCTTTGAAAAAAAGGAAGAAAAAAAAAATAATATTTAATCAAAGTAGAATAGGAGATGAATATATAACATATAAATATATATATATTTTTATTTGCCTTGGACCGGCTATTTAAATTCTATCCAGTACCTTCCGGAAGGGCCGTAGTTTGCCCATCTCTGACTTAGGGCGTACCGTGTAAAAACGATAACATCTCTTGTCTCGAAATCTGCCAGTCAGCAGACGGCCTTGGTCCACCGTGGTGCTGTTGCACCACTGATGATGATGAAGATATTTAAGTACATAAAAGTGTTGTATAAAATATACATAGGAAATAAATACTCTAAATTTAAAGATAGTTTTTTTTTTGTCACTAGTATTTATATGATGTGCAGATAATTGCAAAGTAATTTTTAGTTATTTAACAATATTCATAAATAGTATCAAGCCATTGCTATTATTATTTCCAATATTTTGTTGAATTTTAAATGACTTTACAACAGAATTCTAGTTAAGCAATACAAAAACCATTCTGAACTTTATTTTATCTGCAGCTAACGCTTAATTTCATTAGATATTATGCGTCTTAGTGATTTCTGAAAACTTTTGTGCTTTTTAGTTCATATGGCAAGAATTTTATCAGACATTACTTTATGCATGATTTTAAACTTTTATTATTATTCAAATATTTTTAAAAATTGAGATTAGTCACAATTTACATCAAAAATATTTTAAGAAAGAACTTTTAAATCTAAAATTCCTTTGAATAATTTTTTTTTTAATCTTCTTATAAAGCGATTATATAGAACTGCGATAATGGAATACATAAATGTTTTTAAATAAGTTTGTTGAAGGCTTCAGTTAGCTTTTGTCAAAAACTAAAAATTATTATCATTTATTTTTTGAATTTATTTTGAATTTTTATGTGCATCAAACACATCTCTTAATATCGTAATATATATATAGTAGTTTTAGTATCTTAAAAAGATTTTAAAGGCTGCTTAACTTAATTTTTTTAATGCATAAATTCATGATTCAAAATTAATGTATAAAATCAATTCAAAAGATTTTAAATGTTACTTAATTTTTTTCATGAAATTCATGATATTTATGTTGTTAACTTTCTTTTTTTTTTTGGCAATTTTGTAAGTATTTATTATCTTTTTAATAAAACAAATTTAAAAGTACAAAATCTTTTTTTAATAATAATTTTCAAAGAAATCACAAATAAAAAAGCATTTATTACAAAAGCATTAAAGATTAAAAAAAATTTCCACGTACTGTAACAATAGAGTGGATATTTTTCACTATTAAAATATTATTAAGAGAACGAATGACTTGCTCTACTTACTAAATTGTTGTTTTAGTCAGTGATTTTTACAATTTATTAAAAAAAAAAAAAATGAGCCAAACATGCAAATTTTTAAATGCTTTTTTTTTTGGAAAAAGGAAAATGCACTCGATCCATAAACAATTGCTTATAACACAGAACAATAACAGCCCGAATGCAATAGGAACAATTAAAATATGAAATTTAAATCACTGTCGGAAATTTTTTTTCTAATGCAGCTTTTTTCTGGCTTTTTTCATTTTTAAAATACACAGTGCAGTCACATTAAAGTGACCACCTGCCAAAAGCCAGAATAACCACCTTTGGCAGAGCGGACCGATTGCAATTCGATCAAGGTCATTAACGATCGAAATGCTTTCCGATGCCCTAGGACATCCTTCATATACACTCCACTACAATGTGCTGCCACCTGCCTTTTGTGATTGGTTATTTCACGGAGACGTCGAAAGTAGGTAGGGGTCACATTAATGTGACTGGACTGTGTATTTTATAACCTACTTTAACAATAGCATCAAAAATTTTCATAAAAATATTTAGAAATTTTAGCTCTAAATATGGTGTGTTACCGAACTATAAATAACAAGAGCATCTTTCATGTGGGTAGAAATGAAAATGTGTAGGCTCGGAAAACTTTTTAGGTTTGAAGTAAAAAGGGAATGGGTTCTTACCTCACCCCTACATTTGTTCGTTCCAAATGCTGAATCTCCTGCATGATCTCAAGTCAAAGTGCTCTGAATTTCAAAAGCAATGAATTAAGTGAATTTATAAGAGAAATAACATGTTGGCTGAAAAGTTCATAGGCTGACACATAGATGGCGCCACTAGTATTAAATTCATATAATTTTTAGTTAGCCCTAACCTTCAAAAGACACTTGTATAAATTTGACAGATGTTGCACTATTAGTATGAGTTATAGCATTTTTAGTGTTCATCACGTGCAGTCCACTCGGCTGACTGTCGATTGGACTCGGTGTGAAAATGACGGAGCCATGTTTTCATCCATTGTCTCATATCGACGTAAAAATTCGGGTTTTATTACGATTGAACAATAAAGAATTCGTTGTTGTTTGGATCGATTGTAAGCTCGCGCGGTACATTTTGAATAGAGCTTTCGCATAGCCAAATATTCATTCATGATATGTCCAACGTTCCTTTGATATCTTCAGAGTCTCAGCTATCTCAATCAACTTCACTTTACGGTTATCAGAAATTATTTTGGGACTTTTTTTATGTTTTCGTCGGTAACAGCCTCTTTGGGGTGTTTTGGTGTTTTTAAAGTGGATTCGAACCACTAACAAACATCCATTCCATCTCCATGATTCGAATCTGAAGCCTGTGGTATCATAGGCTAGAGTGCTAGCAACCGGTTACCAGGTTTCCGGAACGCTGGGAGAAGGAAACGATGCTTTCAGGGCATCCATTTTACTGTCCAATTGCAAGAGGTCGAAGGTTTGATTCTATCTAGCGGAATGCGGTTCGGCCATGCTTTGAAAAGCGAATTCATTTGGCGATGTTTGATTCAATATTAATGTGAGATTGAATGTCTCTATTCAATAAAGGAAATTTCATGAACCTTATCCACAGTTAACCTAATCATTCATAGCTAACATAATTCATAGCTAACATAATTCATAGCTAACATTCATAGCTAATTGGTAGCTAACTGGAGCGACCTGGTTAGGTGGCGAATGGCCTTTGGTATCACAGCCTTCTGGTTCGCATAGATGTTTGTTAGTAGTTCGGAATCCATTTTAAACTGTAGGTTCCGTATCTGTTTAGTCCAAAGTGTGCACAAGATGACTGTAGAGCGACAAATCAAACCAAACCATCACTCACGGGAATTTTCCAGATCTTTCCTGATGTCATATTTTATCATGTAAAAGTGCTCGGCCACTTTCTGGAGGATCTTAGTATATAAAATAAGATCAAAAAATTTTACAATCAGTTGTATTAACATTTGTTTAACTCATACATTGTTGAATTATGCCCACAATGTTGCAAAATGAATGCATACTAATCTATAAAGCTGCGATGAATTTTAATCATCAACTCGCATTTTAATTTACTAACATACACACGGCCATGTTATTGCAACCGACTTGGAATAAATGGAAAATTTAACTGGGCTCCCATCGTTCTAAATATTTGTGTCCTTGTGAACTGGGTCGCAAATCAAGTCACGACTTCAAGGACTAATAAATTCCTTCTGGCTGTTTTCAAAACAAGCGACTTGCTGGCACGTAACCGCAGGGGAGAGTTGCATTAATAATATTTTAAGAAATCATTTGATAAACTTAGAAATTTTGAACAATTTTAATTCCTGGAATGGATTAAATTTATTAAGCTATCAATATTTGGCTAGATACAATTAGTGTGGGTTACTGGAGGCGAAAATGTCGATCAAAGTTAATGAGAAAAATGCGCGTTGAAGACTTAAACTATTTTTAAAGAAATTTAAAGCTTATTTTAATGTAAGCGAAAATTTAAATAAGTTTAGCAGAACGTTGTTGAATCTCTGCATTCTGCCATCTAAAATTGATGGAATCGAAAATTTTTCAAAAAAAAAAAAAAAAAAATTCAATTCATAATTGAAATAATTATAATTTTTATTAGTATGATCACATATATAGTAATATGATATCGATAATTTAAAAATTAGGCATGAATGACCGAATGACTATCGCTTTGGCGCTCGGTACCACATGTTTCGGGTTCAAGTCTGGCAGTGCCATTGATGTTTGTAGTGATTCGGAATTCACTTTAAACCGTAGGTCCCAGTCAAATATGTCTGTTGGGCTAGGACTGACAACTTAGTCAGTCAAAACAACATCTCCCGTCTAGAAACCTGCCACTAGGCAGACGGCCTTGATAAACATAGGGGCTGTTGCGCCACTGATGATGAATTTAAAGATTATTCCCCCATGTCAATTTCAAAGATCATTTTACAAAGTTCTTCTGGCTTAAATGTAGTTAATACTAACACTGTTGTTAAAAATTACTACATTAAATATAATAAAATAAATGTGCAGTAGATTTTAGCAAAATTTCGTTATTATCTCAAATTAGTCAAATATTTCAGTGTAACTCGCGATCCAGTTAATGCACTTTAACGTGTAAAAAGAGTCCTACAGATTGATTCTCGTCTTGATTCCAAACGTGAGGTTCATTCATACTTTGAAAAGCGAATAGATTTGCTGAGATTTGGTCCATTATTGATGAGCAACAGAATTCCTGTTCTCAATAGTTGACTTAAACTCTTCTCTATATCCCCAATCGATGTTTGGAGTTTACCAGGTTTTTTTTTGACGACATATTATTACAGTGTAGCGTCAAAGGTGGAGAGTTGAAGTCGAACTTCAGACGAACTGAAAACTCTAATACCAATAACAAGAATTGGCAAGTTAAATCCTTCCAAGTTAATTTAAAAAATCGTTGTTAGGTTCGTGGAAGAAGAAAGGGTGGGGTGGGGAATGCCAATTTCAAAGATACCACCACTGGAGTTGTTAATTCCAAATCGTCATGATACAAAATGGTTCTAGTGTAGTAGAACTGGAATTAAATTAACTGAAATTTAATTACTTAATCAAACTTAAGTAAGGGGGTAATAAAAGCTATGTAGTTAGCCAATTTTTATATAAGTTAATACAATGCAACTAACTATATATATTATTGCATAATCATTAAATTTAAAATTTTTTACAAACTTAAAAACTTGTTGCATTTTAAGCTAACAAAATGGTTTAAAACTTAAAACATTTTCTTGTTTGATCAGCAGTTTTCAAGATAAATAATTAATGTAATTTACATTTTCTGTAATTCAAGACTTTAATTAGTCAATTTCATTTTAAAAAGTCATTAGATAAAGCCATTATTTGATCAAATCATTTTATCCCACAGTCTACAATGATAAAGAATTTTCTACCTATTCTTAGAAGTACAAATAATGCTTTTTTTTTCTTTTAAAAGCTTTTAAAATATTTGTTGAACTAATAGCAGATTAAAAACCAAACCAAAAACCTTTTAAAATAAATTTTTTTATTCTAAAACTGGTATTTTTATTGGAGTAATTGAAGCTTTCATTCACTAAGGCAGTAAGAATCAAATAAAAAAATATATAAAATTTTGTTCTTCTAAAACTCACGATGAAAAAAAAAAAAGTAAGGATGGGAAAGAAAATTCTGCTTTAGAAAACGGGTCACAAAGCTCTCTCTTCTTTCTGTCTTAAAAATATTCATCATCGATATCGGAAGAAATTTCGAAAACTTTTTGCTTGAATTCTAAAATGCTAATAAAGTAATAGGAGAAATTTAAATAATTATTCCTCATTTTATTTACAAATAATTAATATTTAGTAATTTTTATTACACATCAACATAGCATCACCTAGAATTTTATAAAAATTTGATAAACAAATTTGAATTCTCTATTTATGTATAGTTCAAAATTTGATATGGGAACGTTTGTTCAAATAATTATTATAATCAATTGTTTGTTCAATGTCAAAATAAACTGTAATCTCGTTTCTTTCGAATGCCTGTCATTTTGGTTTGAAGTCATTCACTAATAGAACAGTTCACTAAGCAACAGTTCCATAAATCTCACATTTTCCTACAGTTTCTATTGCTAAATCTTGTTTTGAGCATAGAAATAACATTTCAGTTTCGACACCATCTGTATTTCCCGATAAACACATGTTTTAATTTGTTTATGACCCTTAACAAAATAACTCACATACGACGGCTTCACGCATGGCAATAAAATTGAATGGAAAAACACTAGTATACAATAAACACAGAAATGAAGTAACAGACACACAACACTAAGCAAGAAACCGATCTCTCTGTATTTCCTCGAGAGAACCACATGCGTCAATTTGTTTATGACCCTATCAAAATAGCTAACATGCTACAGCTTCACACATAATAAAATAGAATGGAAAAATACTAATAAATAATTTAAGTAAACACACAAATGAAATAATAGGCATACAACACTAAGTAATAAATAAATCTCTCTGTATTTCCCCGAGAACCATATGTGTTAATTTGTTTATGACCCTAACAAGAAATAGCTCGCATGCACACAGTTCACACATGATAATAAATAGAATGGAAAAATACTGATATACAATAAACACAGAAATGAAATAGTATGTAACTCTAAAGCTAGATTTCTCTGTATTTCTCCGAGAACCACATCTGCCAATTTGTTTCTGAACCCTTTAAAAATAGTTCACATGCTACAGCTTCACACATGATATAAAATTGAATGGAAAACACTAATATACTAAATAAACACAATAAGGAAATAATATACAGCTCTAAGAAAGAAATAGATCTCTCAGCATTTCCTCAAGAACCATATGTGTTATTTTGTTTATGATCCCTAACAAAATAGTTCACGTGCTATAACTTCACACATGGTAATAAAATAGAATGGAAAAATTACCAATATACAATAAACACAGAAATGAAATAACAGACATACAACAAGCAATACTAAGCAAGAAATAGACATGCACATATATTGTTTTTAAAATTATGCAACTAATATCCTAAAATTTATCTCGGCACAACGCTATGATATCTCATACACTAAAATGCATTCATAGCCTAAAAAAAAAAAGTTATAAAAAAAAATATTTCCTTTCTATCGAATAACTATGAAGATTTCAAAATTTTAATGTCAACTTATCAAATTAACTTTTGAACATTTCACAATTGTAAATTTAAAAATTTCTACTCACCATCAAATTATATTTAGCAATTTCGCAACTTTATCTCAACAATATCTATTATTAAATAAAAAGAAAAAAATTAACAAATTAGACCTAATTAATTGATTAAATTAGATTGCCTTCTTTGGCTTTGCTCTCTCGTCATATTTGATGCTTGTCCTTCAACAATAAAAGTTGAGCAAAAGGTTTTCCCTAACTGTGTCAAATGCGGATTGGACACTGCCTCTCTCAATCACCTTTAGACTGTGTGATCTTGACCAGGGTCGAGGCTGGGGCAAACCCTCTTCTTTTCTTCGACTTCCTGGATGTTCACGGACTCATGGGCTGGTCCAGCTAGCTGAGATAAGTAATAACAACAACCAAATCCAGTACTTTTGTTTATTATGTTATATTTAGCAATTCTTATTTAGATATACAATAAGAATAAGAGTTGAGAAGGTAACTCAAGAGCTGAGATTAAATAGGCTAAAGATTGATCTAGATCAGGGGTCTCCAAACTTTTCAGCCGGCGGGCCACATTGTTCACTCCAGTAAGTACCGCGGGCCAAAACCGTTAAATTTTTTTTTTTTTGCCATTATTTATAATTTTTAGACTAGTCGCCGAGTACAAACTCTCAGCTCGAGCCTGCTCTTGCTAAATTCGCTGGTTCAATTAAGTGCTACAATTAATCGATACGACCAGGACACTTTGACGACATCTAATGGTCAAAAGAGGAAATAGGTACATAATATTCTTTATCGCTAACAGATGGCGCTAGTAGTAGTTTCGAAACCGCAGTAACAATTAAACATTCGTAACCTCATTGGTTGGAGAAGGTTCTGGTGTATTCCAATCACTTCGAGATCGCAGTGATTGGGAGTGTAAACAGCCAGCGGAGCCACCCCGAGTCTCCCGAAAGAAGTGGAACTGTATCTATTGTGAAGTAAATTAGTGCGTAACCCGTTTAAAGACCGATCTGACCCACGTCCATACGTAATTGTATTTTTGATTTAACTTGTAATTTTTTTGTGTGTGATTTACTAGAATGGAAAAGAAGCGAAAAATAGACAGTGAATGCAGAATATTCAAAGATCAATGGAACTTTCAATATTTCGTGATTGAGTCCAATAATAAGGTGCTATGTTTGATTTGCAGTGAAACCATAGCCGTTCTCAAAGAATGTAACATTAAACGCCATTATGAAACGAAACATTTTCAAAAATTACTCAAAATATACAGGAAGTTTGCGGATAGAAAAATTTGAAGCTTTGAAACGCGGATTGAAATTACAGCAATCTTTGCTTACGAAAGTCAATATTAAACAAGAGGCTGCAACTCGTGCCAGCTTTCGTGTGGCTCTTGAAATCTCAAAACGTGGAAAGCCATTCACCGATGGAGCAATGATCAAAGAATGCGTAATTGCAGTAGCCGAAGAAATGTGCCGAAAAGGTAAATTTATTTAAAACTGTCAGTTTGTCAGCAAACACCGAGGCTCGGAGGGCGCAAGACATCGCAGAAAATATATCATCTCAACTGTCTGACAAAATGAACATCTTGAGTGGTTTTCTCTGGCCTTGGATGAATCAACGGATGTGTGAGATACGGCTCAGGTGTTGATTTTTATTCGAGGAGTAAATAAAAGCTATGAAGTATATGAAGAACTTCTTGATATTGATAGTATTCACGGCACGACTACTGGGCAAGATATTTTTAAAGGAGTTGACAATGTCATTAATAAAAAGAATCTACGATGGAAAAACTTGAAATCTATTACAACTGATGAAGGCAAGGACATGTGTGGTAAAATAAATTAGAGTGGCTGCACTTGTGTCAAAGGCAGTAGAAAATGATGGTGGTTCAAAACCATTAGTCTTGCATTGTATCATTCATCAACAGTCCTTGTGAGAAAATGTTTGGATATGTCTGAAGTTCTAAAACAGTCATATCAGTTGTTAAATTTCATCAGATCCACTGGGCCTCTTACTGAATTACAAAATATGAGAATGGCTATGGAAGTTGGCAATCTATGTCGATTTGAAACGACAAGAATGCTAACTTCCATATAAACATATAAACGAACTAAATTTGAGATTGCAAGGAAAAAACCAGCTTCTCCCTGATCTATAACACTAATATCAAATCGTTTCGGCAGAAAATAATATTGTTTCAATCACAATTACGTAATATATATTTCACACATTTTGAAACATGTGAAATATTCAGCCGCACTACTGAGACTGAATTTCCTCCTCGATTTTGCAGTCGAAGTTTTTGAGTTCTTTGAAGATAAATTTTGATACTCGTTTTCTCAGACTTTGATGACATTGCAAAATGAAATTAAGATTTTTCAAAATCCTTTTAATACTGACATTGAAACCCTAGCCCCGGAACTCCAAATGGAAATTATTGATTTACAGTGCAGTGATATAATTAAGAACAGATATCAAAACTCATCTTTGTTGGAATTTTATAAGAGTCTTCCACTGATACAATTTGATAATTTACATAAATTTGCTCGTGGGCTGTTTTCTTTTTGGTACTACTTACTTGTGTGAGAAAGCATTCTCCAAAATGAAGTACACAAAGAATGTTTACAGATCTAAGTTAACCGATGAGCATCTTAAATCTCTTTTAATAATTGGTACAAGTAAAATTGATCCACAACTACAAACTATTGTCAATGAAAAATTACAATTACATTAATCTCATTAGTATTTTTTTACAAGTGGATAACCCGCGGTTTCATTCGCATTCATTTAGCTTTTCTGTTCCTGAGGGGATTTTCAGGATAAAAATCATGTTTGATTCAGGATATATATACTCCAAACATCGATATACATACATATGCGATACTTTTACATCAACATAACTACCGAGGGCAACCGTGGATGTTCACTAGTTTATAATGTTAGTGGCATTCATTTAAATTATTTGTTAGTTGTTATGCTTAAGTTAAATTTTCTGCATATTATGTTTGTCATTAAGCTTTATCTAGCAAGTAAATAAAATCGAGTTATTATCATTATGTGTTTTTTTTTTATCCAACATATTACAGCAACAATATGCTATTCGCTGTCGCGGGCTGGATTGAAGACACTGGCGGGCCAGATTTGGCCCGCGGGCCGTAGTTTTGGAGACCCCTGATCTAGATCAAAGCTAGATCCTCAAGTTGTCATGGCGATCTGAACTTTGCTTAGATCGAGCATTACTAATAATTAGGTTGTTGCCATACAGCATTGACATACAATAATGCATATAAATTAGGGACATCTCAACTGTCTGAGTTATTTTGGGAACATTTTTTTTTTTTTTATTCTAATGTAGCTGACAAACACTTAGACAGTGGTTGCCTTAAGGCAAGCGCTGCACCGACGTTACTCACTTGCCACTACCCAGGAGGTGTGTGTAGCTTGAAGATAAGCTGCGGACGCTGAGTAACACTACTCCCTTAACGCTCTACCTTCATGTTAGACCAGACGCCAACGGTTTAAAGTGGATTCTGAACCACTACAAAATCCATGGCACCGTTGGAATTCGTTCCCGAAACCATGGATGTTTGAGAGTGGTTTGAAATCCACTTTAAACTGTAGGTCCCGGTCTGTTTAGCCTAAAGTGTGCACAAGATGACCGTAGAGCGACAATCCAAATCAAATAACAAATGATGATGGATAAAAAGCTTCTGTATGTGTGGCCAATTGGCTAGCGTTCTGGCCTTTGGCTCCCGAGGATTTTCAGGTTCGAATCCTGGTGATGCCATGGATGTTTGTTAATGGTTCGGAATCCACTTTAAACTGCAGATCTGGTCTAATGACCCCAATGTGTGAAAAACTGACCATAGAGCGACAAATCAAACTCTGGAGGGCTATACTGATAAAATAAGATTCATCTCACTTTGTATGAAATTGTCAAAAGGTTGAAAAAACAAACAAATAAAACAATCTTGCTTAAAAATTAAAAATTATGCATGATTTTAAATGTTAAATGAAATATATAATTATTACAAAATCTCTAATTTTATTTTCCTATCAATGTGAAATTTATATGTAGTGTAACAAAAGATTTTTTAAAACTGGGATTTAAATTAATTAGGATATATACACTGAAGAGACAAAAGTCATAAGCAATATGCAAATTTTCAGATAGTAATAGAACAGGTATAAATGCGCAGAGTTTCAAGTTATTTTGAAAGGTTTTTTGTATTATGATCATTTTTAGACGCATGGGGCATGCCATTCTCGGAAATCGTTAGGGAATTCAACATTCCCAGATCCACTGTGTCAAGAGTGCGCCAAATTATTTCATAAAATTAACGACCGAGAAAATCTTTAACCGCAGAAATTATTTACGGGACTTGTCTGTTAGAACTGTGCGGAGAAATTTATTTAAGGAAGACCGACTCGGTGCCTTTTGACAGAACGACATCGCTTCAGCGACTCGTGGGCACGAGCATAGGTTGGTCCCTAGATAAATGGAAAATGATGAGGATTTTTGGTAAGAGTTGATGGTAGGGTTCGAGTGTGGCGCAGAACGAAGCCATGGATCCAATTGTCAGCAAGGCACTGTTCAAGCTGGTGGTGGCTCCGTAATGGGTGGGCGGTCTATTAATGTTTATGTTCAGCTACTTGGAGATCACTTGCAGCCATTCATGGTATGTACCCAAACCGATGGGATTTTTATGGATGACAATGCGCCATGTAGTCCGGGCACAACTGTTCGCGATTGGTTTGAAGAACATTCTGGACAATTCCAACTCCTGGGTAGTGCCCGACTAATTGAGTAACTGTTCGTGCCCCAAAATCCTGCACTATCAACGCTTTCACAATTATTCTATCGAGACAGCATGGGCAACTGCAGAAGATTTCCAACGACATGTTGAGTCCATGCCAGCTTGCATTAAGAGTAAAAATATTAATAATGTAGGTTTAAGTTTAATTTTGTATTATGATCATTTTTAGTATATTATTAAAAATTGATACAAATTTTCTCTAAAATTACGAACTTTCAAAATCTTTGTTATTTAATATTATGTATTTAAGGGCTAATGGGTTTCGGGTTTCCCGGAGGTGCCATGGAGGAGAAAAATCTACTTTAAAAGGTCCCGGTCTATTAAGATTGCAGAGCGTTGCCGTGGTATTGTTACTTCAAGTCCGTAGCTTATCTTAAAGACACGCACCTCCTGGGTAGTGCTAATTGAGTAACGTCGGTTTAAAACAACTGTCTAAGTGTTTGCAGCTGCATTAGAAAAATATTACGTATTTATAATTTTTGTATATTTCTAAAATTGATTTTTAAAATTAAGTTAATTAAAAAAGTACTTTTATAGAGAAAAAAACAAAACAAACTCAATGGGTAATAAAGAATTTAATCTTTAAAACAAGTACTAGGTTAAGTGAAATTCTAATATTTAGTGTTAAAATTTGCCAATAAAATAATTTCCAGATACTATTTATTTATTTGTATTGATACAATAACTGAAATTTGTTTTTATATATCTATAATTAAACATCATAAATAATATACGATCATTTTTCTTCTTCAAAATAAGCTACAACACGTGTCTTTGAAACCCACAAATCATTACCAAAAGATCAAACTCATAGCGGTATTCAAACAATAAATCAGTACAAATTAGCAATTAGTTTATTGTAATGTCTAGATGGAACTGTCTTTATTTTCACATCATAAAACTGCCCGTATAAAAAAAAAAAAAACTTTTGTCAATCAAGCAATTTTTTACATTTAATGTTATAAAAACATTCAAAATGAAGAAAACAAAAGGATTAGGGAATTTCTACAAATTACAAAAATACAGTTTATGAATTTCCTCTTCAATAGAATAAATGTAATTATACTAAAACTACTCATCTTATTAAATTTATATCATGAGAGATCAGTATTGTCTGAATTTTTGCCAGACCAATGTTGATTCTGGATGTTTGCAACCATAAGGTGATCCAGTGGTTTTTTTAAATTAAAAATTGTTAATTGCAGTTTAGGCTTTATTAAAGATTACTGATATCAAATAATGTTCAACTTAAATTTTATTAATTTACACTTTCAAGTGTAACAACATCGTCCATCACTAAATCTGTAATAAAGTTTATACTTTTAAAATTAACATTGACTGATAATTTTGACATTAACATTGAGTGACAGTAAAATCCACCATCTTTATCATGCATTGGACTTTTTTGACGTTTTATTAATACCTACATATCGTCAAGACATAAAATGGAATACTTTATAAAGTATTCCAAAAGTGGACATGAGAAAGGGGCAAAAACAAATGTTTGTAGCCGTTGCTTTGGAGTCATTGCTTTTCGTTGTATATAATAAATAATATTATGTAGCTGATCTTCAATCTTCTTCTTAGAAGAACTGTGTCAAATGTAGCACTTTAGAGTTCCTGTTGAAATAATTGAAATTTTAATCTTCTCTCTATGTAAAAAAATTTGAAAGCTGAGAAACGTTGATTGTTATAGCATAAATTTGTATATATTCTTTAAAAAAAAAAAAAGGAATATTTTCGATCGGAAGTGAGATAATCAAAATTGGGAGGGGATATCATTCCTCAAGAAAAGTCTTAAATGTAATGTTTAAATGTTTAAAAGGGGGAAGGGTAATATATTGCCTACATATGACTTTTTAATTATTGAAAATCAATTATAAAAACAAAAAATATACAATTTTTAAATATAGTAACTTAAAATTCATAATAATTATAAGTTCATAAGACTACAGATTATTCTTTAAGGGATTTTACAGAATTATATTTTTTCTGAAAAATTTAGGAAAATATTTCTGATAACGGTGCGTTTAGAAAAGAAAAATCTAGTAGTTCTCAGTGTTTACCAAGAGGTTTTAAGAGGTTACTAGGATTTTTTAAAAATAAATTTAAGGTTAAATATAAAGTTTGTTAAGAAACCAGGATATTATACTGAATTTCAAACTTTAAACTTTTAACTTTCCATTGTTTGCTGAAAGAAATAAACGTTGCTAACTATAGTTGTATATCAAAACTTGTTAAAAATAAAGCGAATAAAATATCACATCTAATGATACTTTTTTTAAAACAAATCTTTTTTTTTTTGTAAAGAGGAATGCAAGTCAGGATAAATCTTTTAAGGATGGTAGAAAGGGAAGCCATAGTAATTCAAGAAAACGCTAGAGGTCTTTTTAAAATAATGATTTTGCATTATTTTTTTATAAAAAAAACATTTATGCTGAACATTTCTTTACCAATTTGATTATGGTGGAATATCTTAGGGATCTGGCAGTAGGCCAGACCCATCATGAGGCGGTTGTACCAATGAAGAAGAAGAAGAAGATATCTTATTGACTAACAATACACAACTTTGAATCGCAGAAGTGATACATCATGAATAAACTCTTAATTTGATATATAGAGTCAATTAAAGATTCAGGGCAAACCCATCAAATTACAGTAACAAGAAATAAAAAATTTTTTCCGAATGTCAGTAAACATTTCTTTACTTATGAAAAGGAAAATTGATTTTAAAAAAATGGAAACAAATTACCTTTCCAAAACCAGAAAATAAATCAAGTTACAAAAGCATTTAAGAGATTTACGAGAAACAATTAATTTGCAGGACTTCTCATTTTTCATTCGAATTAAAAATCATGACGCTTATTTAAAAAAAAATCTTTAAAGCGACGACATTTCCAAGTCAACAGAAAATTAAAACTGATGATGCAAAAGTTCCAAAACGAGTCCCAATGTCAATTCAGAAGCGGTAAACTAAACCGCCGCTGAAGATAAACGATAGCCAGAAATCAAAACAGCTTAGAACTGAGTGAAAATAAAAATTAAACGATTGACTGAATTTTGCACTGGGTATATTTTCCCCGTTGTTTGCCAGCCCGCATTCCCCCTCAATGTCAAGCTTCAGACATCTCCACACCAGGCAGGTTTATATAAACTCGGATAAATTGTCAGGTTCGGTACACGTTGAAGAGTGTTGGCAAACATTTAACTTCCGAAATGCGAAAGTTTCTGACTGCTGCCGCCCTGGTAATTGCGCTCATGCAAATTTCACGTAAGTTCCTAACTACTAGCTACCTTATTAAACGCACGGTGTCAGTTGAAATTAATTACTGAATGTTTTGCAGGATGTTATAGTTAGCTGTATCGGTGTATATTTTGGCAAACAGGCTTTTAAGTGTATCTGGTAACTGCTGAGTTATTGCTAACTATCGAAAAACTTACATCTACACAATGCTATACGTATTCTTGAAAACAATATATATTGCCGATTACATATTTAAATAAATATAGTTCTGTAATGTTGATATAAAATATACGTTTAAGTAATCTGGTAACTGCTATTTGATTACTAATTATTAGAAATTTATATATATATATATATATATATATATATATATATATATATACAATTTTATGCACATTTTTGAATATAAATATTGCTGATTAGGAATTTAAATAAATATAGTTCTATAGAATTATTATAAATATAGTTCTGTAGAATTATTATTATAAAATATACTTCTATTTGCTGTAAACAGGCGTTTAAGTGATCTGCTATGCTATTGTTAACTATCAGGTGCTTAAATCTATATAATATTATACACATATATTATAATAATATTAATATTATACACAATATTATAACACAGCCGTTAATGAATTTAAATAAATATAGATCTATAACATTTGTTTAAAATATGTTTCTATTTGCTGTAAACAGGTGTTTAAGTGATGTGGTAATTGCTATTGGATTGCTAGCTATTAGAACTTATATCTATACAATTTTATTCACATTTTTGGAATAAAATAAATATTGCTGATAAGAAGTTTCAATACAGTTCTATAATATTCGTATAAAAATATACTTCTATTTTTTGTAAACAGGTAAGTGATCTATGTAATCAGATAACTGCTGTGTTATTGCTAATTACATTAGTTTATTATTCATCATTATTGTTATAATTCAATTACACTATAGCACATATTCTTCAAATTCTATTTATTAAAAACATGATTGCTTATTAAACGTCAAAGTACATTTTTATGCCTGAAAGTTACTAAAGAGGAATATATTTGTATCATTTGTAAATAGGCATTTAAGTGATAAGTGATTAGACAAAGTTTATTATTCAGTCATTACTGTTGGTAATAAATTTTAATTAATTTAGGCATAGAAATGTTTTAAGTTTCGAATAAATTTAGTTTTATCAAACTATTGCAAATAGTTCTCATCTTTTGTGTGTGAAATTACTAAAAGAGGAATATTTTCGTATCTTTTGTAACTAGGCGTGTAACTGCTGTATTTTTGTTAACTATTAGGACCTAAGATTAACGAAAATTAAATTCAGAATGCTTTGAAAAATTAGGTAACTTCTAAAATGTGATACCATTAAATCAAAATATAAACATCCTTCTTTAAATAATATAGGTATTAATTAAAGATTATGTCTAAAAAGGATTTTTATTTTTGAGATTATTTATTTTTTTTATGTGAAGATAAGTTTTGGTTAATTATTTTAAATTAATGGGTTATATCTAGATAAATGACACATTCCTTATTACACTTTCATGTCCAAAAATTGAAAATATTTCATTTAGTTTCTTTGATTGGTAGAAATAATGTTTAAGTATGGAAGAAATAGAAAATTTAAACAAATCAAATAAATATATACAATTTTATGTATATTAAAAAAATTTTTAGAAAAAAAAATAAATACAATAAATTTTATAATTTTTTATATAAAATTTTTAATTATTTTCTTTTTAAAAATATATAGAATTTTGATGTAAATGTAATACATTTTCACTGACATGCGAACATATATGTCCCTTGTATGTAAAATCTTGATATGAAGTCTTAATACACAAAACTAAATAATTTAAATATTTAAGTCTGTAAATGATCAATCTAGAAAGTATTTTTGATAAGTACAGTATGTTACTGGAAATCCTAAATCATTTTATCTCCTATAGAAATTGTTTTATCTATTTTCAGATCTGGTTGCATGAAATTCGTTTGCTCCATGATAATGATGGTGTTAAATCATAATGATGATGTTATGATGGTGCTAATTATTTCACTAGTTTTTTTCATCCACAAAGGGGTTAGTTACGATAAGCGAACCACTAAATAATTATTGAGGGAATATTTGATATTAGGCCGGACAGCCTGATGTTGTATCAGACATCCACAAGTTAGAGGAGCTGAGTTCAAAAATCGACACTATAAGCCTAACAGAAAGCATATATGTCTATTTGGCGATGGGACAATAAATCCTTAGGCCCCGTGCCTTCCATTGAGCCCGAGTTTTTTGTTTGGTTTGTCGCTCTACAGTCATCTTGTGCACACGAGGGCTAAACAGACCGGGACCTACATTTTAACATGGATTCCGAACCACTAACAAACATACAGCCACCGCCAGGATTCGAACCTGAAGCCTGGGATACCAAATATCAGAGCGCTAGCCACTTGGCCACCAGGAAAAAAAAAAGGAAAATGCAAATTTGTGTTATTTATGTGTGTTCAATGCAGCACGTTAAATGTGGTGCATACTGAGTAAAGCTGAATCTGCTACATATCTGCCTTACAAGTGGGGAATGATTTTCAAAATACCCAGTATTCGAAAACAGCAACAACGTCTTATGTTTGTTAAGAAATAACAAAGCTCTAATCCATGTTGCATTAATAAATAATTGTGCTATAAAAGTAAATTTGAGCCATCATAAATAAGTCAGTTAATTACGTTATACTTTTTTTTACAGCATTTGTTCTTGTTTATTTACTTATGCTGTGTTTCTAAACATTATAGAAGAGAAGAAGAGTTAATGTTAATTTAATTATGCAAGCGATTTTAACGGTTGATTGCTTTAAAAAAAGGAATGTAAATAGTTTTTGCCCTTACTAAGCGTTTGTTTTCATCAATTAAGTGGCATTATCCTCTTGCAGGTAAAACCTCTACTATCTTACAGACCAATCGGTTTTCTAGCAAATAAACAGAATTTTACCTTCATCAATAAAAAATGTTTTAATTTATCGAGGTACTTGAAAAATGTTTTGTGAAACAAAAAATTTTGCATTGAATCGAGAGCTTTTTATTCTTTTAAATATTTTAAAAGACTTTTAATTGAATTTGGGGTTTTCCTTTTTCGTTTACTTTGCAACAGATTTTTCCAAAATACTTTGAATTCTTTAGTTTTAAAAGTAATACGAAGAGCACAGATAAATAACTGTCGAACACAATTTGTTTTTCACGTTCTAGGAATGCCATGCTGGTTTATTTATTTCTAGTTTCAAAGCAGTTCTCTTTTAGTATTGAGCGAGCGATTGTAATCATCCACATAAACAGGGATCTACAGACAATAAAACCTTCCTTAAATCACTATTTTTATATGTTTCCTTTCTTTACCTATAATAAAAATAATAAATGTAATGAAAAATAATTTATATAACAAATAATGTGTGTTGTAATACAGGGTGATTATAATTAAAGTCCATTTTCAAAATGTTGTAAAAAACGAACCACTCGTCACATTGAGTTCAAATTTGAACTGAAGATACTTGAAGAAGAGGAAAACAGTATGGCATCAAAAAAAAGTTCCATCAATTTTCCCATCAATTTGGCATGACCTTACCGTAATAGATGGGGTGTCACTAATAGTGTCATAACTGTTGAATGACTTGGAAGTCATTTTTTCCCTCAAAAAATCGAAACAATCAAGAAAATTGAACATTGCAGTTGGTTGAATGTGCAACTCATGCCAAATACGTTGTCATTTCGATTAAAAATACCACTGGCAGCCGAATTCACTTTCTTTATACCGCTTACATCGCCATCTATTAATACACTTCGAACTTTTAGTTTTGATGTCGTACCGTTTCCCCCTTCTTCAAGTATCTTTCAGTTCAAATTTGAACTCATTGTGACTAGTGGTTTTTTTTTACAGCATTTGAAAGTGGGACTTTAATTATAATCCCGCCTGTACATTAATTGAATAAGTGTTTCAGTACTGGATACTTTTGTACTATCAAAAGTACTATACTAAAAGTATTTCAGTACTTTGTAATAAACACTCCAAAATAATAAATCTTTTTATTTATAGATTTTTTTAACATTTGTGAATAATAATGGTTATTCATTTGTTGATCTAATTAAGCTTGTGGCTTTTGAACCTTGATCTTGTAACAATCACGAATTTTTTTTCAATTTTAAATGATTTAATGATTTTTTTGGAAATAAATATCCTGCAGATGTAAAAAAAATTAAATGAATAGACTAGTACGTTATTGACAAATAGTAAAATAGACTAATAAATAATTATAATATTAAAGGAATAGTCTAATAAATAAATAATATATTATAATATTAAATTATATTAAAGGAATAGTCTAATAAATAATAATTATAATATAAATTATATGCTAGTAAATAATAATATTATAAATGAATATAATAAATAATTATAATATTAAATTAACAGGCTAGTATATAATAATCATAATATTAAGGAATAGGCTAGAAAATAATAATGTGGATGTATGATGACGTGGTCTATGCATTCATTTTAAAGTTACGCCCGAACTTGTTTTCTGATATACATTTTTTCTAATGTGGAAGTATTTATGATTCAATTCATGCAATCGAAAGGAGAAAATTTTTTTTTGTTTAACTTTAAGATCGTTTCCCACTACATACTAAAATCTCAAAGCATGGAATGTCATCGATGTAGAAACATGTCCGCTCTCACGTTCTCCGGTCATTTTCAAAATTGTTTTGTGATATTCATAAATAATAAGATGAAGCTTGTAAAACAATTGATATTAACTGAAGTTAATAGAATAGTTTAGCTAGAAAACAGAATAATTAATGATAAGAATATATTTACAGTTAATTAGTTGTATAACGTCTAGAATAACATCATACAGATTTCTTAAATATCCCACGGTCTCTTGAAACTTATAAAAAGGAGACAGAAATTTTTCATATATTATTTATTTAATAATTAGAAAAATATTTTTACAAATCAATTGTATGGAATTAATATTTGCTAAAAAGTTGGCTCAATTTTAGAAATGCAAGTGCAAAGTTGACTAGGAATATTCATTAATCAAGCATTTTTATTAATCATCAATAAATCATTTATATATCAATAAATCATTTATTTAATCGTTTTCAGATGTATTTTGTCAAGAGAATGATGATGATCTGATAGTTGATCCTATGGCTGTAAGTTGAGATTTTAAGAGTCTTTAAAATTTTTAATTTGAGAAATTGTTTTTATAAATTACATTGGTATTAACACTATTTATTATATTAATATCATTTGATTTATTATTTATTATTTTAATGTTCAATAAAAAGAAATGAAAAGGCGAACCTCTTGGCTAAAAAATGGTTGCAAGTTACCACAGCCACAATTTCCTTTATCCTTTCATCCATTTAGTTCTGAGGTAAAGGAGAAAATACACATACACTTAAAATAAACTTACAAACTCCTTTCAACTGATAAAACGTGGAATATACTTGTTTCATCACCCACCCAATGGACTTGCCTCGTGCAGTTTTTACAACAAATTTCCGAATCTTGGCAGAACATGATTTTCTTAATAAACACTTTCACCGCAGTAGCTACTAATGATGTCAGTCCTCCGAACTCGTCAATGAAGCCATGGACTTTTTACATTTGCCAACAACTGCACTTGATTTTTATGACTTTTAATTCTGACAACTTTAGCAAAAGGCTAACTTTTATTGGGCTTCTAGAGTTCTTATGGCGGATGTCGCTACAGTTTGATGTAGGAAAAAATGATGCTCTGTCCAGTATGATACACAAACTAGGACTTCTATTAGTGCAAGCAACCAACGGTTATTCTGCTCATTTGAAGAACTGTTGGCTGTATCTCAGAGATGGTTCGAAATCAGGACTCAGGAGTCGATATAAAAATCCGACTTTCAACTTTTTCATCAAAATAATTTTTATTTTCCAAAATTCATATTAATGTTAAAATTAAATAAAAGGAGCCAATTAAATTGTATCTTTCAATTCAACCAGTAACAAAAAGTAATTGCTACTTTTTTTTACACCAAACCAAGTAAGTGTCGAGAGACTTTTTTTAGAACTGATGATAATTAAAAGCTGTCTTTATTCAACAATGAATGGTCTTATAGAAACAATTAAGAAAAAGTAATAAGATTTAGTGTATTACAAATATACCAACTTTTGTGATTAAGTTACAAATGTCTTTGCTACCCTAAGTTGTTCTATAATACTTTGATACCTGTTAATTTGGTGCTGTTATTTTTTATAGAATAAATAATCTTTTTAAGCAAATTTAGAATACAAGAATGTCTTACTGGCTCGTAAAAAAAGCCACCAAACGGGATATTAAGATTGACGTTAATTTAGCAAACTTTTATTTTAAAAAGACCTTAAAGAAAAGAACAATAATCTCTGGAATTCGCTATATTTAGAATCCTGCGTTCTACCACAAAGAAGTACTTTCCTTCTATTCCGTCAAGATTTAGAATTCATCATTTTCTTTATTAATTTCAGATCACACAGTTTTTAACATGACATGGTAATTTTAAGAGACTTAAACTTTATTCTGATCTTTTGCAACTGAAACGTAGGTGGAGTACAGAATATCGGACCCCGTTGTTTTTCATCCGTTTGGACATCCTAGAAACATTTTAAGGAAATAGCTAATACCTCAAAAAGTCAAAAGGCTACCAAACCTTTGCCAATTTCTTAATAAGAAATTGTTTTTACAATATTTTTGTAATTTTGATGTCTCTTAAATCCCTTCTGTATCTTTAATTTATTTCACTTTTGTGCCGTTTCAAATTTATCATTTATTTGAGGTTTTTATTAATTTGTCACTGATTTGTTTTGCTATTATTTCTGTAAGCCTCATGTGATGCTTTTGCGTACGCGAGGAAGTTCTTGTAAACTTCAATAGAAAAAAAGTCTTCATTTTTTGTAAGTCCCTATACCTTGAAAGTTTCATTTGCTGTGCAAAAAATATTTTTATTTTTAACCAATAATAATGAAAATGGATGAAAAAGATTGGATTGGAAAAATTGGATTTTATTTCTCAAGTTTTTCTAATTCCATAAGTACAATCGTATTTCACGAAATTAGGGAAAATAATTCGCAGTCGGTATAAAAAACTTCAATTCAGGAGTCGGAAATGTTTTGGCCTACTCCTCACCTGTACTGTATACTATGTGAAACATAAGCTCACTGATTATTTTTCCAACATCTGTGGGCCTTGTGTTCCATTTAGTAACGAACAGCAGACTGATAGGACTTTTCAATAATTGTTATGCATTTATGTCAATTATGGAATAAAAAAACACCTCCCACAAGGCAAACTGATTGGTATCGATGCGAGACACTGTCTCAATTACCATCCTTTCTCCTCATTTCGAAAAGACTACAACGGATGCCAATAGATACAACGGATTCAAACATGAGCCTTTTTGCACACTGGTTTATGCTTTATTTTTGTTTGAACATTAATGGGCCATTATAACTATTATTCGCAATTATAAACAATAATAACTATTAATCGTCATTAAAAGTACTAATAACAATTATTCGATATTATAAACACCAATAACTATTATCTGATATTGCAAGTACTAATAACTTTGATAAGTATTAATTGTGTGCTATTTATAAGTATTACGAACACTTTATTATTATTTAATAAGAAAATGTTTGTTAATGGTTTGTAGGATTTAGCACCCCTTCCCCTCCCCCTCCCGGGGTGGAGATTATTCAGCAGCACTTTTAGTGGTAACAGCTAACAGTAACAGCTCCGCATTTATATGTCGTATGGGAAAAAAATCGGAAAACTCTCAAAGTCTAATTATCGAAGAAGGTTTTGTAATCTTTATCAAAATCGGCGTCAAGTATCCTCGTGACATTAGTGATTGCAACGGATTCGTATTTGCGCCACCTTCTTTTATCATTGGGTCACTAGTCGAGATTAGCTCTCAGATGTAAGAAAATACTCTTCCTCATATATAAAATTATGCATTAAATTATTCATCATATTATTAAAATGGGGAATTAGCTTTAGTTGTTAAACAAATCCTGAATCGTGGCCCAGCTAGCGTGCAGGAAGAGAGGTTCGAATCCGCTGGCAGCATTGTTGTAGTCGCTGCTTTCTGAAACGAGCGAGAAGACTCTACGGCAGCTGTTACAATCTATGTAATATTGACTCACATCGATCTTCAGGTTGCCTGGTGGGAGTTTTCTGGATTTTTTCCATACGACATGCAAATGCAGAGAAGTTACTCTTAAAAATCAACTCTAAAGGCTCTGTCCTCTCCTATCACGCTTAGGTGGTCTGTCTAAGAGGCCCACCGATGGACTACCCTCGCATTTTTAAACGATAGGGGCTACATAGCCCTAACCACAGGGAGAAGGAGAAAGATAATGATGATGATGATGATGTAACAAAAGTTTTTTAATGATGTAACAGATAATGTTCTTCTCTTATAATAGGGACAAATGAAGCAGATAATCTAATGTTTATTTACTTATTGAGCATAATTGAGCTTAATTATTTTAGTCTGATAATATTGAGTGTTTCGGGAATTGTTTCGTTTGTTGCCTAATTGAATAGATTGTTGTACTGTTTCGCTCGTAATTTGTTTCAATTTGATTTGTGTTTCTTTCTACTTACAGCAGGATTGTAGGCGGCAACTGAATAATTGCTTGGATCAAGCGGAAGACAGGATTTCTGGGGTAAGCTCAAGAAAGAAGAATTCCATTCCTCGATTCAAACAAAGGAAAAATTAATTAATGTCATTTTACAATTCAAGCAAATTCACTTTAAAGTAATTTTGTAAAAATGTATTAATTTTCAATCTTTACTGAAGAAAAGTAAAAAAAATTCTTGAATTGGTGTACAGAAATTAATACAAAGAGTTAAGTACAGAATGTACTTGTAATTAAACTGTTAACTACAGAACAGTTTAATTACAAGAGATTTATTGATACGTTTGATTGAAAATTTTGAAAATTTTTATATTGTTTATAATTTGTTACAATTTATATTACAGAATCAAATCTATACTATGTTTGTGAAAATTGCAACACCATGAAACAATCGTCATAATTGAATGAAATTTAATACACAGTTGAGTGGTAGTGGTACAAATAAATGATTAAATGTTCAAAGCAAACAAACAATAACAAGAGATCGGAATCAGTATTTTGTGTAGCCATCACGCGCCGCAATAAGTGCTGCTACACGACGCGGCATGGAGTCAAACAAATTTTGAACTTCTGCCTGAGGAAGAGCATTCCATATTGTTTGTATGCGCACCCAAAGTTCGTCTGCAGAAGCAACAGGACGAGGATCACGAGCGAGATGCCGACTAACGAAATCCCACACATGTTCAATCGGCGACATATCCGGGGAATACGCAGGCCAAGGAAGAAGCTGTACCTGCCGCGTTGCAAAAGAAGGATTGAACAGTCCTAGCGATATGAGGGGCGGGCATTGTCCTGTTGAAATACAGCGCCTGGCAAGCTTTGAAGGAAGGGAACAGCTTGGAGCTGTAGAACTTCACTGATGTACCGGTTGCTGTTCAGATTGCCCACAATTCTTAGCAAATGAGATCGTCCATGATATGCTATGGCACCCCAGACCATAACTCCGGGTGTTCGTCCACTGTGGCGTTCGATAATGCACTCCGGAAGGTGGCGTTCACCGGAATAGCGTCGACACGAAAGCGGCCATCATGGTACCACAAATTAAAGCGGGATTCGTCAGAAAACACGACATGCTGCCAATCAGCACGCAGCAGCAGGCGGCGATGGTTTAGCGTGAGAGGGATCCTGTATAAAAGGAGTCCTTGCGCGCAGTCCACGCTGCAGCAGACGTCTACGAATTGATGAAGCACACAATGAAACACCTGTAGCTATTGAACACTGTGCTACCAATAGTCTAGAGGAAGCTGTACGGTTCGTCAGCGCCATGCGGACCAAGTGTCTATCATCGGGAGCTGACCCGTCACCTTTCGGGGTCCGCTCCCGGATTTCCGAGTTTCCAAAGACGCATCACTGTGCTGCTGTTACGCTGCACACGAGCGGATACTTCACGATAAGACAATCCGACAATCCAGCTTCACGAAGGCCGATGATTCTCCCCCGTTCAAACTCGCATGCGCTACGGATTTGAAATTCTAATCATTTGCATATCATGCGCTAATTTGCATTTCCTGAAAATTGCAGCTCACTCGCGTAAGTCCTTCATGGTGTTGCAATTTTCACAAACATGAGTTTAAATAATAATAAAACAAGTGCTTTAATAATCGATTCATGAAGTGAAATATTTTACAATGTAACCTTTTTTAAAATTTTAAAATTATTATTTTTCAGTATAGTATAGTCAGTCCTTTTAATTAATGTCTGATGGGCGAGTGGCTAGCACGCGGTGCCGAAGGTTTCGGGTTAGAGCCCCGCGGTGTCATGGATGTTTTTAGTGGTTCGAATGCCTTTTAAACCGTACGTTCGGTCTAATAGGATAGTAGAGTGGTGTGGGGGTAGAGTTACTAGCATCCATAGCATATCTTCAAGCTACATGTGCCCCTGGGTAGTGCTAAATGTAACAGCGCTGCAGCCCTTCCTTACGGCATAAAGATTAACTGTCTCTGTATTACCAGCTGCATTAGAACAACACTTTATCAGTATTTGAGAAGGTACAGTATGATATCTTCATAACTTTTTACTAACTGTATTCTTTTGCATAAAATTAACAAACGCTAAACAGGATGACCGAGTGACTAGCGCTCACGCGCTCGCTGCCCCAGGTTTCGGGCTCGAGTCATGGCGGTGCAATGGATGTTTGTAGTGGTTCGAAATCCATTATAAACCGTAAGTCCCCGTCTAATATGGCTGTACAGAGTTGGGCGTAGTACTGACACCCTAGAAAACGTCTCCTGTCTGAAAATCTGCCAGCAGGCAGACGGCCTTTGTCCACCATGGGGCTGTTGCGCCATTGATGATGATAAATAATAAATATCAATGTATTGATACCACAAAAATAATTAAATAGATTTTGTTCTTTGTTGTAAATTGGGCTGCCCTGATAGCCAATTGGCTAGTGCTCTGACTTTTGGTTCAGGTTCGAATCCTGGAGGTGGAATGGATGTTTGTTAGTGGTTCAGAATCCAATCTAAACCGAAGGTCTCGGTCTAATTAGCCTTAAGTGTCAAAAAATGGCTGTCGATAATCAAATCAAATTTATATAATTTTAAAAAGTGATTATTTAACGTGTGTGTGAAATATAGGCAGTATGATTCCACAAACTGTACTTTTTACATAATAAAAAAATTTTCATAATGGGAATGACATAATTTTTTTTGCATTTTAAATAATAACAAAATTGTAATGAGAAGCGAAATATATTTGAAAATTATTGAACTTTTTGGATAATACAAAAATTTGGTAAATCAAATACTTCAAGAAAATTATAAATCCCTAACCGTCAGAATTAAGGAAAAAAAATGGAGAAATTTTATAATTAATTTATCAGTAAAATTACTGAATTACCCATTATAGTATTTTTATAGGTACGTCAGACAGAATGGATATTTTAGAGTCTCTGTGGAGAGTGGTTAGTACACTTAATGTACTAATAATGCACTATTGTTTTGTACACTAAATGCAATTTCTTAGAGTGTGAAATTATAAAATGTTATCAACCTTTCCTATAAGTCTTATTAACAAAACATGCAGATTCGTCCCTGCCCTCAAAATTATTTTAAAATATAAACATATAGTATTTTTAATTCAATATAAAAAATAGCAAAAACGTTAATAATTTTTCAAGTGCCTGCCATTAATTGCACGCAATATATCGAGTTTTGAAAAAAATTTTTTCACACCTTAAAAGTATTTACACTATTTTATGAAATTACGTGAGGATTATGTCAAACTCAGAGATGCATACAATTTTCCACTCCTTAATTCTTAACATCAGGAAACTAAAATGTTGAATTTACAGAGTCTTATTACAAGGCTATCGATTCTTCCATTCCATCACAGAATGCAAAATTTGCTCATGCACAAACACAAATTTGCCCATGCGCATTACACGGGCAAATTTATTTATTTTCAACATGGAACAAACCAGCATTGTCATTTAAGCAATGTTTACGATGTACATTACCTTTGGTGAACTTGCTTATGTGCTATTTTCAATGGTTCCCTAGAAATAGGATAAAAAGTTGGATATGCGCCCGGCGACGAGCTCATTATTAGAGTAGCAACGGCAGTTTTGCTTCATGCTATAGGTGACAAAATAAATCCATATATTGAGACCTTTAGTGAGACTAACAGTGTTTGAGTTCGACAGAATGATAGGTAAGCAAAGTTTTAACTTATCATCGCAAGAGGAAGAATGTAAGAAAACTTTCCTCCTCACAGATGTAACTCCTGAGGGTTCTGGCGGCCTGAGGGCCAATTTGCTGGGGCTCTGGCCTCAGGTTGGAATCCTGGAGGTGGCATGGATGTTTGTTAGTGGTTCGAAATCCACGTTAAATTGTAAGTCTCGGTCTAATGAACCTAAAGTGTGCACAAAATGACCGGAGAGCGACAAGCCAAACCAACCTGAAAGTTCTCGTTTCAAATCGTTGGCACAAAGTTTATGCCACTTAGCACGCGCTTTGGAATGCATCTTAGGTAATGCTAGATCTGTTGCATATCTGACGTTCTAAGGGCGAATAATTTCAGGCCAAAGTTCTAAAATCTTCAAGAAGTCCCAAAAAAAGCTCAAGTTTCAATAGGGTGCGTAAACTGAATCCTAATAAACATAGTTCCATAAGCTTTCATCATTTCTGCGTCGAAGAATACAAATTACCATTTACATATATGTCATTGTTTTTAAATTAATTTTTAAATATTTAAATAATAATAACATAGATTCGTTGATAAATAATTATTATGCAATATTTATTTAATGAAAATTTTCCATTTTTATGTACAATAACAATTGACTACAAAAAAAAAAAGTTGAATGAAATTTTTGTAGAAGATTTATTTTAAAATTGAGAAACATTCTTTGAAATGAATTTTATTCATATTTTCTTAAATCCATGCGCTTTTATTACAAATATTGCTGCGATTATATCTTGAAATTTATTAAATACATTTTAAATACTAATGTTTTTGGGAAACTTTTTAAAATTTGTACAAGAAAGCATTATAAACAATTAATAAACAATAACACTATAAAAAATAACATTATACACAATTAATAAACAATGAACAATGCACGTAGTGAAGTTTATGTTTATTAATTGTTTATAGTATTTATTAATTGTTTATTGTAGTATTATTCCCTCCCTTTACAAAGACAAGGCTGCCTGGTGGCCGATTGGCTAACGCTCTGGGCTTTGGTTGCACAGGCTTTAGCTTCGAATCCTGGCGGTGCTATGGATGTTTGTTAATGGTTCTGAATCCACGTTAAACTGTAGGTCTAATCAACATAAGGAGTGCACAAAATGACCGTAGAGAAAAATGCTTTTATTTTACTCTGAAGTTTGTTGTTGCATTCTATTTTCATTTATTATGGAATTATATCATCTTGATAATTCTGTTTTAATTGTGTTTTCAATAAAATAATAAATGCTTTATCAGTTTGAATGAATAATGAATATTTCCAGAAAATTTTGCAACGAAAAAAATTGCATTGGTAAAATGATCTCAATTTCCATGTACTATACATGAATTTAAATTTATTGACTAATGAATCACAAACATATCAGAAATATCAAACAAGTCATTTTTCATACATTATTAAATGCATCGGAAAGGATATTTAAGTTGAATCATTTATCAAACTGTACAAGGAATCCTTATTTGCAACAAAATAAATTCACCTCCATTGTGGAAATCTAGCAAACATATTAATTTTACGCCAGAACTACATTCTAAAGCAATTACGGGTTGATTTATAACGGAAACCAATTCTGTACCCCGATTTGTAGGATACATGGATAACATTAAATTATCACTCAAGAGATTTGACGACAAATATTGCGTTGCGGAGAATAATTCAGATTCTTGTGTTATTTAAAAATTATTTTTGCAAACATTATTTTGTAAAAATCTGCTCATCGTATTAACAGATATAAAAGATGGTGATAGATCATTAATGAGTAGCTAGTGAAAGAAGAAACCAACAGATCCGTTAAATATTTTCAATTGGATTTTCTTGTATGTATTACTGACAATGAAAAAAAAAGAAAAAAAGAATTTTTTAAATTAAATATTAAAAAGTTAAAAATGGTAATATATTTAAAAGGTTTTGATGTGTGCTAATAAATTTTTTATTTTTATTTTTAATTGCATTCGTTTTTCAATAAATTTGCATTGCACAGGATATAGAAGCAGTTATGATTAAAATATGTTTCTTTGCAGGTCTTTGATATGGATTACTGTTGTGAAGAATACAAGAAGGTAATAAATTCACAATTGATTTATTTTATAAATTAAAAAAAAACAGTCATCAACTTTAAAGTTATTATTGACATTCTAAAAAAATAAAACTATAATATTATCAAGTTATAATCAAATATTTTTAATCAAAGTTAAACTTTTCATTAAATGATGTATTTAATATAATATCAAAATTAGCCCATTTTTTTTAAACATGCAAAATTTATTACATATTCAAGTCAATTATTTTTTATTTGTTCTAAAGTTACATCTACCTAAATAAATAACATTATCAATAAACATTTTAAATCCCCATAAGTTTTTAATGATTAAATCATTAGATGATCTATTTAATACAATACCGAAGTCAACCATCATTTTTTGAAACATGTAAAATTTATTACATATTAAAATAAATTATTTTTTATTTGTTCTAAACTTATAGCTGCTTTAATAAATGCCATTATCAAATAAGATTTTAGATCCTCTTACAGTTAAGCTTTTCATTAAATTTGCCTTTAACTCAAGCAGTTACTTTTAACTTAAATATGTCAATATGATGACATAATTTTAATTATTTTCTTTCAAAATATTTTTTAAAATCTTATAAATTTTTTTATTTTCAGTGTATGTACAGGATTGGAAGAAACAGGCCTTAAAGAACTTGAAGCATATTCTTATATATGAAGCTAATGAGCTAGAAATCATTAGCATGTTTTAGATGAAATGCTAATGAAGTCAAAATCATTAGAATTTTTATCTTGAGGAATGTGGGCTACAATTTTGTTACTGCTTTAATTTTGTATTATGTTCCAAGTAATTATATAAATATTTTGAAAGTAATAAATGCTTTTGCTTTGAAACAAGTGACTTATACTATCTAAACATAGTTTATTACAGGAAAAAATGGTACAATTGCATATTGCGATGCTATACTATATTGCCAAAATAAAAGGTTTCTTATATTTTTCTTATTATTACACTTGCTAAAAATTACTTAGAAAAATTACATTTTTAAAATGTATAACTATTCAGTTGTAATCTTGCACAAAAAGTTTTTCATATTTAAATCTAGTTAAAAATTATTTTTCGTCGTTGAATTTAAATTTTATTATTTATTTTTTTTTAAAATTTGGAGTTGAAGATTATAGGGAATGAAAACGAAATGTCTTTCCAGTTATGATATATTTGACATTTATAATGACACTTAAATATAGCTTCTTCAAACACAACAGAGAAAAACTTTCACTAATAAAATTGTAATTTGAAGATAGTAAAAATCATATTATAGTAGATGTCCTCGTTTGTTTATTTGTGCAGCTAGATCCGGGAGTGGTCATGATAGTCACAAGAACACAAATTAAAAAAACGCACCACTTTAATTTCACGCGCACGACACACTACAAGATTAATATACAACGGACATTTAAAGGCATATGCTTATATTTAAGTGAAAGGATTCCACTTCTAAGCTGTAATTAAAGTTACTCAGGTACACGCCGGATAACGAAATATACTTCCTCTCCGGATGAGAGTCTGTAGGCCAATTTATGCACATGATGGTGCTAACTATATCTTCTCTCTGGGTGAGAGAATGTAAACTAAACGTATCTGAAGTAGCGGCTAATTATACATTTGTGGAAGGATTCCACTTCTAGCTCTCGGTATGAGAGGTCGTAACTAACGGCAGCGCCTGTTTTGGCGTACGTCCTCTTTGGCGAGGATCTTGGTGCCTACTGACGATTTCTTCTGAGCACCACAAGGCGCTCTTGCAGTGCGTCGGAGGAAACCGGATTGCGTAGGTGGAACTGCGGTTACAATATTATATTACAATATTACTGCGGTACTAATATTGAAATAATACGCAAAGATTTAGTTTTTTTTTGTGAAATATTATTGATTAATTTTATGGCCAACATAAAGTACCCATTTTTCATACAAATATTTATGAATTGGAACTTGTAAAGTCTATTCTTCTTAACACACTATACTTTCCGGTTTTCTACTGTTTCTCATAAATAACTTTTAATATTATACACATATTATTACTTATACTGGATTACGGATACACATATTATTACTTATACTAGATACCCGAGATTTCGGGTTCGAGTCCCTGGCGGTGCCATGGATGTTTGTAGTGGTTCGGAATCCACTTTAAACCGTAGGTCCCGGTCTGTTTAGCTCTCGTGTGCACAAGATGATCGTAGAGCGACAAACCAATCCAAATCTGCCGCCTGTCTCATATGACCGTAGAGCGTCACAGAGCCCAATCAGACTTCTCACCCACATCATTCCCAAAAGTATAAAGGGCAACTCAGTTCTAGGCACAGTGATGTGGTGTGGTGTAGCAGTAGAAGTAATCATATTAAACTGGACCTACGATTTAAAATGA
>BPLR01003832.1:0-62530 GCA_021605095.1 Caerostris extrusa
ACGTATTGCTTTTGATCAATAAGATTTAATCAAATTCATTTAATCAAAATTATTTTTGGCTACACTGCAAAATATACAGCAATTTCCCTTTTATTTTTTGGTAACCCAGTGGATTTTTAATCAAATTATTTAGTGATAATACTGTTAATGATAAATCATTGTTAGATATTATCATTATAGTTAGATACTATCATCATTTGTTATATACTATCATCTATGAGATATTAGGTCAGTAGTTAACTTATTAGTGATAATAATTAAGTTAACCATGAATTTCATACAGTTATGATGATGATGTTCAAATGAATGTTAGTAAGAAATTACTAAAGATTAGAATTACTAGAAGATTAATTAAATCTGCCAACTAAAGCAGAATGTGATTTTGATTTCGTGTTCATTTCAGACTTGCACCTCTTTCTGCCTGTAAATGCGCAGTCTCCTTTTTCTGCTGTAAATCATAAACAAGGGGTTTTTCTTCTGTTAAAGTCAAGTTTAATAAAATATGTTTCACCAATAAGATTTATTCAAATCCTAAACATTTCTATAAAAACATTTCTCTTGTATTTTTTGTTTAGTTTTTCTTCTTTATTTTATTTCGTTTGATAAATAGATTTATAATTTTGATTTAAACTACAGTAAGATATGCCTTTCATTTTATTAAAATTTAATTGTGAATAAAAATTTATAAATGCTTTTTATTACTGGCAAAATATTCAAAAAATTCCCACTCTCTGTCTTCTTAACAAATGAATCTCTTTTAACTGAATTACACTCATGTCCATAAATTAAGGATAATTCAGAATCACACAGAAATTGAACTCTTAAAATAAAAAATTTCACCTGTAGAATTATCACACACATCTTGAAGAAGAATATGCAAATTACAGGAAACCACCAGATGGCGCGGATAGTACGTCACAATGACGAGAGTGTAAGAGAGGGGTATATAAGGAATGGTGGCAAAAGAAGTAAAATTGTTCACAAGCGCTTTAAAAGCCTTTCAGTGCAATAACCGCATAGTTATGGCAACAAAGAAAGCATTGATGACGCATTTACGCGGTAGAATTATCAAATATTAATCGAATGTGGACGCACCCAGCTGGAAGTATCCGAACTTGAATCGCCCAGAGTGTCATCTCCATGCTTTGACAACAATTCCAAGATGATGGTAATGTGAGTAGATGTTACAGCATAGGTCGCCCCCGAGTTACAACGCCGAATGAGGACCGGTATTTGCCAGTTACCGCCAAAAGAAACAGACGGAGCACAGCCTCAGACCTGTCTCGTCAGTTCTCTTCAGCTACCGGTACGACAGTTTCAAAGGCAGACCGTGTACAGACGCTTAGGGCACATTGGTCTATATGCTCGTAAGCCGGTCAGATGTGTTCCACTTACCGCAACTCAGTGTCGCCTGCGATTAACCTGGAGTAGAGAGCATGCATTGTGGACACCGCAACAGTGGTCTTTATGGTACCGCAACGGTGGTGCAGGATGGCTCGTTTGGGGAGGAATTATTCTTGGTTCCAGAACTGACCTGCATGTTCAGAGTGTAACGATGACATCTATCGGGATGTCATTCTGGAACAACATGCACGTTTGTTTCGAGCGCCATGGGTGCTGAATTTCTGTTTATGGATGACAACACCCATCCTCACCGTACAAACATTGTTGACGAATGCCTTCAATTGGAGGATATCACCGTATGGATTGGCCAGCATACTCACCGGACTTGAATCCAATAGAGCATGTGTGGGATATGCTTGGCCGACTCAGCATGCCTAGGCGTTGTAAGGCCTGTATTGCATCGTCCGGGAGGCATACTCCATATTAACCATCATACTAACCATGTTATACTGTTTTTTGTAAATAGGTTCTTTTTTGAAATTTGTCAGGGAGTAAAAATCGCAATTTTTATTAATTATGTTAAACATATACCATCTTTTGCTCTTTACCTTTCGTTTAATAAATAGACTTTACAAAATAAGTCAAATTTGTTTTGCGTCTGTCTCTTTCTTTGCCTGAACTTCATTATCCTTAATTTATGGACATGAGTGTATTTAGTGACTGATACTATTACTAAAACCCGATGTATGTTAGTTAAAAAATACACTCCTTTCTCACTAGCTGATTTAATGTGATTTTGATTTGCTGCTAAATCTGCTGTTCCGCTGAAATCAAAGACCAGTGTTTCTTTTCTCTGTCTTTTAAATAACAGTAATAACTGTATCATTTTTTTAGTAAACATAATTTTTATGAATTTGAATCCACATTTGAATCCATTTTTTTGACACTCAGTTGATTACAAAAAATAATGAAAGTTAATTTGTTTACCTGATATGTGGAAATTTAAAAGTATACATCTTAAAAATACATAGTACGTACATCTGCGACATAGTACAAAACATGATGGAGAAAGAGGTAGATGATTATACAAAGTAATTCACTAGCGTATTGATTTGATTCCTTGATAAGAAATGATAATCATCTTCCAGCAGGGGCATTTATTGCATATTGTGAATGAATCCATTATTATTTTATTGGAGTCAATATATATATATATATATATATATATATATATATATATATATATATAAGACGGTTATAAATCAAAGTCCCCATTTTTTATACCGAATGCAATGAGTCTTTTAATTTTCATAGTCTGTTGCTTACAGCGCCTTCTATTTATAAACATTGTATTTTTTTTTTTTTTTTTTTTGGTGCCATTCTTCAACTATCTACGGTTCAAATTTGAACTCATTCTGATGAGTTTTTTTTTTCTTCTTTACAGCACTTTGAAAGTGGAACTTTGATCATAATGATCACATATAATATATATATCATATATATATATATATATATATATATGAGTAAGTGATAGTGAGTGATTGATTGATTGAGTGTATGAGTTAGTGAGCGTGTGAGTGAGTGTGTGATTGAATGTGAGTGATTGAGTGTGAGTGCTTGAGTGAGTGCTTGAGTGATTGCTTGAGTGATTGAGTGTGTGAGTGAGTGAGTATGTGTGTGAGTTAGTGATTGAGTGAGCGATAGAGTGAGTGAGAATTGTGGATGTTTATCATACATATATAAATGTATATTTTTCAATTGTAAAATCTTCACATTAATTCCTTTTTTATTTCCACATAAAAAATAATTATCTGTACATGTTTTTCCTGTTGGATTTTGTGATCATTTTAGGAACGAGTTAAAGAAATATTATTTTTTAAAAATATATAAATTATAACTTGTGGTGAAATTGTATGTAAAATATTTTATTTTTGTTTTTAACTTAAGAAATGCCTTTACTATTTAGAAATTTGTTTTCTTCATTGATTAATAAAACGAAATTTACATAAAAAAATCGAATAGTCGATTGTTGCTTTATACATTATATTCAAATTAGATAAGCAAAAAGTATTTTGTAAGTATTCTATTGAAAGAAAATAACTTTGTTGTCGGCCTGTATTAATTTTGCTCTTAAATAACTATCTGTTTTTATATATTTTGTTATTATATTCATTTTTTTTTTTTAATTTTTGTCATAATACAAACACCAGTTAATAAATATTGGTTAGTTATTTTATCAATTTAAATAATGGCATATTGTATTTAATATAATCCATGCAGCATGTATCCTGAAATATTTTCTAAACTATTATGCAAATCTTCACCGACAATCTTTCTGAATAAATTGATTTATGTAAAATATACATCTTTAAAATGAAACATGTATTAAAATAAGTCATATAATATATTTATATAAGTGACTTATTACGAAAGTTTAGATTCTTTGTTAATTATTATTATTAATTAATTACTTGTTTTTATTCATATAACCAGTCGTTTCTTTTTATTTATTTTTTACATTTTTTTTTTCATGTAATCTTTTATTTTTTAATGGATTCTCTCTTCATACATTCTCTAATTATGTATACAATTTTTACCCGAAAAAGTTATTCGAGTTTTACTTTTGTACCTACCCATAATTACAAAAATGTTTTGCATGAATCGATGAGGCTACAAAATATCAACCTTACAAGTAACACAGAGGTACATTTCTTTTTAAGTCTCAAATGTTGATTTTAATATGCACAACCTGCTTCATATAATATTTATATATACGAGTATATATACATATTAGGTCCCTTCTATCAGGAAATATAACCATTGTGTACTTCTAGTAGTTCTGTTATGCTAAAATAAATAAATCGCCACTTGTTTCAGTGTTTATGTAAATATGTCTGTTGAGAATTTGATGCACAGACATATTTTTTTGCTTCTTTGTGTTGCCAGCTTTATTATGCGCTTCACATTTTCAAAGTTTACAAAAATGTTCTGGTTTAATATTGTAATTTTAACAAGGGCTCATTGTTATTAAAATCACTATTTGTTATAAAATGTGTTAGTTATGAAATATATGAAATTTATGTGTTTATTTATTTATTTTTTTTTGGGGATTTCAAATAAAATATTTGTTTTTCATGCATTTTTAGAATTTCAACAATGAACATTATGAGTTTTTTTTTATTTTTTTAAGTTCAAGTTGTTTTGTTAAAGGTCACGCGTGAATATTCAATCAATAAATGTATTGATGAATTTGAACTTATTTTTGGTAATAACACGACATCTTGAGTTCATGATAGGAGTTTTAGATGAATAACTAGAAAACTTTTAAAAAGAAAAAAAAGTGGAGGTGATATGTTATGAAAATAAAGGGATTGTTTGCTATATATTACAATGTTTAGTTAAAACATGAGAAACTTATGGATTGTATAAGATGAACGCTGCTGTGGCAAATTTTGTCTTAACTTATTTAAAATCGTGTGTTTTGTTCTTTAATTAAACAGGTTTTGTTTATTTCTAGTTGGGGAGTTACTCTATTATACTTTGTTTGTCATATGCATGTTAAATGCATTTTTCACTATAAGATGTTTTTAGACTTAGCAGCAGCTAAGTAAGCAGCATCTCAACTACGATGACATATGTGCATTTCTTTGGAGAGACGTGAACGGTTTAGGTAATTGCAATCAAACTAGAACGTGCCGCAGGATGGGGAAAAGTGAAGGTGCCACCTGGTTGAAGAAGATGAGTTACTAACAGGATAAAAAGAGTTGCAAGGTTGGGGTCAAGTTCTGGTGAGGAGTGTTAGATTCGAGATTGAACATCAAAATTCTTTGTAAGAGATTGCCTGGTCGACAGAACCAAGAAGTGAGGAAGTCAAAGAAAGACTGTGAGAAAGTCAAAGATGGTTGTGCATTTTTGTGGTTGATATGATCAAGTGGTCCGTGAGGAGGTGACGCCGGTTGAGAGACCATGCTGATTTGCCAGGATGTTTTGTTCCCGCCGTTAAGATTTCTTTGTAAATTTCATTGATAATGTTAAATTTATTTTTTAATGGTCAAATATAAATATTAATTCATTAAATTTGTATGCTGAATCGAACAGGTGTTTTGAAATTTTGTACTGCCACAGTTGGTAAGATCTCTCCGAACAAGATTGTCATCGGAAGTATGAATCCACATTTGTTAGATACATAAAGAACAGGTTAGAGCTCATTTGTTTTGGTGGAAGTGTAACCAATATTGTAATATTATTTGCGTATATCTTGTAAAATGTTGACTAAACTCATTTTGAGAAATGGATTCTAGTACACGGAAATCTCAGGGATAGGCGAGCTCACCTATCTGATGTTGCAGAAACTGAAAAGACCACAGAACAGCAATAGTTGTGATGTTGACTCAAAGCTTCCTGTACCCAGTGAAGATTCAGGTAAACCAGAAACTTGGGTAAATAGAAAAACACTGTGTGAACTAGGATTGAGAGAGAACTTGATGAAGATGATTGTGAATATTTAAGTACATATGGTACCATCGCATGTAAATGCCTTTGTAGATAAGGCAACGGGCAAGAATTGAGTTTTTGTATCTGAGTAATTCGATGCTTATAATCATGATATAAATTTATTTTCCAAAGTCACATTTTTAAAGATCGACGTAAAACCAAGAAAGGTGTCTTAAGAGGATGTGATCATAACACTTTAAGGGATAGCGGGAAGGTAAACGAACTAGGATACTTGGGTTCGAAACTCGGTTAGAGAATGTGAGGCAAAAGCTTCAGGGCCCATTTCTGACTGAGAAAAACAACAAATCCGTAGGCTACATTGTCTTTTTGGGCTAGAGTAAGATGAGAAGAGGACAAAGCCTTCGGGTACTATTTTGGATGTATAATTTCAAAAATTGGGATAGAAAATTTGGTTGCAGTGTATTTGTAATGCACTCTATACGACTCTAAAACTTGTACGCATCTGTTGTTTAACTGGAGAAGGATAATTTCAAAATGGGATAAAAATTTTGGTTCAATAATGCACTCTATACGACTCTAAAACTTGTACGCATCTGTTGTTTGCAGAAGGATTTGAATAAAAAATCATAAGCCCAAAGTTTGTGCGGGTGCAGAAGGAATGGATCATCCATGAATATATAACATTTCAATTAGAGATGCAAGAAAACCCAATATTGATTGTGAAAATGCAATTATTCTGTAACGGTATGATTAATTAATGCATGCGATGCAAACATCATCATTAAATAGAATCAAAATTATAAATATATATTCATGCCTGAATATAGGAATACTTTCAGTTTTATTTATAAAAATTTATGCATACACGTAACATTTTATATTAAAAAAAAAAAAGAAAAATGCTTTATTAAATAAGAAATAAAATAATTAAAAATAAAGAAGAAAAAAAACTTCTTTAAAAAGTTTTCGATTAATTTTTATTTTTTATTTTTTCATTTTATAGGCTAAAAGGCGCCAAGGAAAAAAAAAATGTTTTGGACAAAATAAACAGCAAAAATACATTTAATTAACGAAGCTTGTAATTAGATATTTTCTGTCAGAATTTAAGAAACTTTAAGAAGAAAATTTCTTTGGATGTTGCCTATAAAAAAGTTAATGGCATTCTTGTCATGCTTTATGTTTCTAGAGCTTCAGAATTAAACTTATTATTTCTGTCGTTTTACTCACTTATTTCTTTAATTTTTTTTTTTTTTTTTTTCATATTGCGAAGCCTTTTATTGGTATGGTTTAAGAATTTGCATGTTTTGATAGAAAATTAAAACTTAAAAAATCCACCTAATTTTTTTTATTATTATTTATTTTAAGTATATTTTATCTAATATTTTCGTTAAAAATGTTTAATATTTCACTAATTAGAAACTGTTTTTAAAGTATCCAATTACAGAAAACTTACTTTTGATCAATAAAAATTCATAAGCTGAGTATGATGAAAAAATTATTTTTCAAAGGATGTACATATCAAAATGTTTGAGAAAATTTACGGATCGTTTCTATTCGGAGCTATGGATATTATAATACTTATTACTTTAATTTAGTCAGACTTAACATTTTTAAAGAGTAATAATCTTTATCGTGAGATGAAATATGTAAATGTAGGACATTATAATTACAATTATTGGAATATAAAAAATAGAATAGACAATAAAAATAAGAAATATATATATAGACTGTAAAAGATAAGAAATATATAGATAGACTGTAAAGATAAGAAATATAGAGATAGACTGTAAAGATAAGAAATATAGAGATAGATTGTAAAGATAAGAAATATTTAGATAGACTGTAAAGATAAGAAATATATAGATAGACTGTAAAGATAAGAAAGATTTAGATACACTGTAAAAATAAGAAAGATATAGATATATTGTAAAGATAAGAAAAATTTAGAAAGACTGTAATAATAAGAAAGTTATAGATAGACTATTAGATAAAATTGTATTATAGTAAAATTGTAAATTAGTAAAAATTTGCATTTAAATAGATGAAAACAAATTACGTAAGGTATAAGGCTACATATAAGGTTAAGGTTATGTATAAGGTTGTATAAGGTTACGTTACGTATTATTAATGAAGGGCATCATCTAGTGCTGCTGTTAATATTCTTTTCTGGTAGACATTTAAATATCAGGTTCCCTAAATACTTTTAACAACAAAAGAAAACAAATACATTTTTTGCCATTTTTTATGTTAATGTATATGTTGTCACTTTTATGTATCCTACAATATTATGTATGCATGTGTATTTTAAGTAAGTTGCAAGATCTTCTCGCTAACTCTGTTCTAACCAGTTCCATTCGATTAAAAGGAAACTCTTTGACTGCATTCTAGATAACACAATTTCTGAACTGACTCATCAGTATTTGGTCAAGAATTAAAGTATTTACGACACTCTAAGACAAGTGTGGACGGTTTTCGTGATATAAGAGAGTTGTTTTTCATGTCCAAATTGCAACGCCTGGGGGGACAGACGTACATTCGAATAAATGCTTTAAACGTGGACATGGCTTTAGAAGTCAAGCCACACAATTCAGAAATAAAGCCGAAACAGGGAATTGAGGAGATTGTAAAGAAAAGAAAGAATGTGAAATCCAAGAAAAACATCTAACTCGGTCAGTAAAAATGTTTAGCTTTCAATTCAAAAAAAAAAAAGCAGGACAGATTAGAAGGGTGTATTGAATCATGTATGTGTGTATGTATGCTATTATTCATGTATTCCTACTATTAGTTCACACTCTCCCTACACATATCTTGTTCAAATTTTCAATCGTTAATAAAATAATTTTTATTTATCCACTCAGGTTCAAATACATTTTTTGAAATGCAAAAATGCAATAGGGTGGGTAAGTGTGAGAAATGCAATAGGGTAATAAGTATTGAGAAATGCAAAGGGTAAATGCTGTTCAAATACATTTTTTTTTGGAGGACACTTGATGTTAATACTGTTTTCAATTATTAATTCATTAATCAAATTTAATTAATTAATTTTATTTTTATATATGAGAAAAAATTCTTTGTTGATCTAAGTAGGAATTGAATTGAATTTTTTTTATATTAATTGTTTTATTTCGTAACTGTGTTATTATAGTTTAAAAATGATTTCGTACAAATATTTAAATTATACTGTTTAATATTTGTATTTTATAATACTAAATGTGTATTTTTAATTTATAAAATTATTCCATTAAAATTCATATTAAGTTATTTTTACATTTTGAGTTCATATCTTTTGAAAATTGATGGATAATGAATACAGTGAAATAAACAGGTAATGCATAGATTAATTTCTTAAAAATTAAGCTTTTAAATTTTCAAAATAAAGATCATTTATTGATGGATATTTTCTATTTTAAACTATAAAATACACTTTCAAAGAAATTTATCTACATAAAAGTTACTAAAATAATTTATATCAAAATAAATTTATCTTTCAAATATTGAAAAAAAAAACATATTGGAAATATTTTAATTAAAATATATTCATTTATATTTTTTTTAAAATAGCAATAAAAGATTTAATATTGTTTTTACTTTATCCTATTATCTAACTGTTACTTTTCAAATTCGATAACTCGTTCTGGCTAAAAAGTATTGCAATTTTTTTTTTTTACAAATTTAACAATGTTTGTTTAGTGTTAAAAAAAAAGAGATAAAAAATAAATTTGAAATATACGCTATTTATAGAAAAATTTACTTCCAAACACATTTATCGTCTCTAATTTGTCATCTGAAAACTTCTTCTGGTATCAATACTGTGTTTGAAAGATAAAACAACGAAAAACTATCATTAATTCTCGAAGTTGTGTAACTTTTTCACCTAGTTTTATAAACTTTCTGGAGATCATCAATAAAAGTCTTTTTTTCTACATTGACACTAGAGTTTTATGGCTTTTGAGTAGATAAAAATTCTGACGTCTAGACTACGTTAGATTTTGACGAAATGTTAGGACGCTTATTATTGAATGAATTGCTTACCTGAAAAATTGTTTAGACGCATTTTGACAGCCAGACATCGTAGAAATTATTCATGGGATTTTGGATTGCCCTAGAGTAAAATGAAAGTTTTACAATATTTCATGAAAGTTACGTATTGAGACGAGTAACGTAGAATATTTTTTTTTTTAAAAACATTTTTGTAACTTATATATATATATCCCCATAACGGATAATGTATAAAGGTTAAACCTGCTATCACAACTGTTTTCTAAATTTAATAAGTTATCTACAGTGAACATAGGCATATTGGAGGTGTATTGGGGCTGACATATTCAAATATGGTGCACATTTTATTTTCATGGAGATATTGAACAAAACTTTGTCAGATATCCCCTTCTATAATTTTTCGAAACCTTATGACAAAGTTGACCATAAATAATTTGTGCCTTGTATAGAAGATAATATTATAATTCACTGATTTTTAAAATCTAATTACAAATATTCATAAAAGTTATGTACTGAGATGTGTGGCGTAGATCGTTTTTGGAAAAAAAAAAAAAACTTGTAACTTATAAAAGCCCGCATAACCGAAAATGTTTAGAGGTTAAATATGTTATCACAACTGTTTACTAAATTTAATAAAGCTATCTATATTGAACATATTTATAACGGAGGTGTATTGGGATTGAGATATTCAAATTTCGCTCACATTTTATTTTCAAGGAGACATTGAACAATCTGCTTAATTTTCTCTGATCTACCCTTCTGGAAATTTTCGAAATCTTAAGAGAAAGTTGAACATAAATATTTTGTGCCTTATGTAGATGATAAAAATATAATTCACTGATCTGGAAAGTCTAATTATAAATATTCATATAAGTAATATTCTGAGATCTGGGGCGTAAAACGGTTTTTTTTTAATTTTGTAACTTATAAAAGTTCCCATAACGGAAAGTGTGTAAAGGTTAAACATGTTATCACATCTGTTTACTAAATTTCATAAAGACATCTATATTGAACCCATTTACAGTGGTTTATTGAGCTTGTGATATTCAAATTTGGTGTACATTTTATTTTCATTGAGACATTGAACAGTCTGCTTAATTTGCTCTGATCCAGACATCCGGGAATTTTCGAAACGTTCTGAGAAAGTTGTACATTAATATTTTGTGCCTTGTATAGAATATAACATTATAATTTACAGATCTGAAAAGTCTTATTAGAAATATTCATAAAAGTTATGTACTGAGATGTGTGAAGTAGAAGGACTTTTGGAAAAAAAAAAACCCTGTAGCTTATGAAAGTATCCATAACGGAAAATGCTTAAAGGTTAAATATGTTATCACAACTGTTTACTAAATTTAATAAAGTTATATGTAGTTATTATATGTATAGTGGTATTGGGCCCTATATAATCAAATTTGGTGCGCATTTTATTTTTATGGAGAAGTCAACAATCTGCTTAATTTTCTCTGATCTACTCTTCTGGAATTTTCGAAACCTTACGAGAAATTTGAACATAAATATTTTTGTGTCTTACATAGAGGATAACATTATAATTCACTGGTCTGGAAAGTCTAATTATAAGTTTCCACAAGGAAAATGCATTTTGGTTGGGTTTTAGTTACCGCTAAAATGCAGAGTTTGATTTAATTACTTAAGGCGTAATAAAGACTTATCAAATGTAAGGTAATAAAAATTATTCGTAAATTCACGCAGTGACTCATTGGAAACATGATCTCCATCACATTAAAGAAGGAATTCGTTATGTTTATATCCTAGTTTGAAGGCCCTTTAGGTTTACAAGCTGAGAAATCTGGTTAGGTTTCCTAGTGAAGTCGTCCATAAAGTTTCAGTGTCCATGCTGGAAGGGACATGATATATCTATAGGCTACGCTGGTAGAGGAGAGAGAAAGATGGTGTATTCATCATTATATTAATATAACATAAACTTGTCTTTGAAACTAATTTAATTAAAGTATATTTTTATTTGTTACCAAAAACACTCTTTTACATCAGTGTGGATGCCATTAAACGCAAATACTTAAATATTAAAAATAGTAATGTTAAAACGCCAAAGAAACAATACTAACTTAATAAACGGTATAGGACGCATTTTAGAAATATAAATAAATAAAAAGTTTTGATGTTTTCATTTTAAGAAATTTTAGAGGAAAAAAATTATACTTTCTGAAAAGATCTTAATTTCGAATAAAAAATAATTTAGTTTTAGGAAGGATTCTTTAGCACGGTTTGTTAAGCTCTACAAAATTTCTAAAAAATTTCAGTTTACTTAAAACAAAATTCTATTTTGAGAACTTAGTATTCATTAAAAGTTTCGTAACTCTTTTTTTTTTTTTTTTTTTTTTGTTTATTTTTGAGAACGAGGAATGTTTCAGGTTATGGTTGCCAAAAAGATAAAAATGTTAAGTTATGCGACAACGTACGGTGACACTTTTAAAACAAAATGCTCTAATTGTGACATATAAACATATGTTTGATTAGGATACTACACAAAACATAAAAAAAAAATATTAATTTTTTAATTACATCTTCATATAATGAGAATTTATGGTGATATCTAATGAAAATCCACCCAAAATAAAATTATATTGTAATTAATCAAATATCTTTATGAAATACTTCTATAACAAAGAAGCAGACAACATACAACAAGCTATGAAATATTAAAAAAAAAATACAACTTGTCGAAGAATTTTGTACAATTAGCTGGTACAATGCCATGAAAATAGATATAAATTAAAAGATTTTCTTGTTATTGTCAAATCAGTAGTATGTTGCATTTAATGCATAACAATTAATACCTCTTTAAATTTCAGAAAGATACATCAATAATTTTTTAAGATTTGTTTTGCGTGTAGAATTTATGGCAAATTTTATTTTTTCAGATAATGAATTTAAAGTATTCATTTATATTTTTCTGAGACAATTTATTATTTAATTCACATAAAAACCATCATAATAAAAAAGCGTAATCTCTTCAAAATTATAGTCTCTCTTTTTTTTTTTTAAGATGTCCATATTTTTTCTTTTCTTCTAGATTTTATAATTGGAGAAAATTGTCATTTTGAAGTATCAGCACAATCTTTATCAAAAGCAACATAATTTTTAGCAGTACAAGTACTAAAATTAGTTTTTAATTTATCTAGCGCATTTTTTTTAGTAAGAATACTTCTCAAGTTTATGAAAAAATACAAAATAATATTATTTTAATTAAATATTTAAACAACGGCTAATTCATGGTGAAATTTAATGAAAATAAGAGCAAAATGCAAAACACCAAAAATAAAATTTTATTTTACGGATTCAATTAATTTTTCTCATGGAATAGCTCTGTAGTAAAAAAGACAACAAACTAAAAGCTAAGTGATGTTTTAAAAAATTTTAAAAAAATTCTTTTAGATTTTTATTTCCAAATCTGTGCATGCAATACATTACAATATATATTTCCTTAAAATTTCAGAAAGATGCATCAATAATCTTTAGAGATATTGTATTTTCCATGTAAAATTTATCACCAAAAATCAATTTTTCCAAAAACATATAAAGTATTCCCTTATGCTTTTCTAAAATAATTTGTAGTTTAATTCAATTAAAAACCGCCATTATAATAGATCAATCTCTCTTTCTTACAAAATTAGTTATTTTTCTTAGCTGTTTTCCAATAATTGTTTTCATCTAGTTTTATGTTTGTTGAAAATTGTTTTAAAGGATCAATGTGTTGTCTATCGAAGGCAACATAATCTGTAGCAATGCAAGTATTTTAAATCTTCATATAGTGTATTAAAATGATAAAATCTTGTTTGTCAAAAAACCATTATTATACTTTATCCATAAGTATGATGATTAATTATAATGTTTTCATTTGTACAAAATTACTTTTGCCCAATATTGATTCTAAAACACCATTGAAACTTTCATTAGCTCTGTGTGTCCTACTATAAAGACATTTATTTAATAACATTTGATCGCATTACTTTCATACAAATATATTTACATGATATAATCTTTTGAAGGAGATCAGCATTTAATTATTTATATATTTTAACCTCAGTCAGAGTGTATTGACTTGACTAGGTGCTTTGTGATTTATGCTCTCTGATGTTGCTTTATCTCAATTTATCCAAATACTGTTAAAATACAAGAGATAAAAGAATTGAACAAAGGTGAAAATTAAACATTTATACTCTAAAACTCGAAATTCCGGATTCCATTGCCTGTGGGGGATCACAAATTCAATTTTAAAGAAGCAATCGTTGCACGTACTTTCCGGTAACCAAAAGAAAATAAATAAGTTCGGTAAATTTAAAAAAGAAAGACTTGGATAAAACGGCAGATCAAATAGACAATATTTTAAAAAATTGAACGACGATTAGGAAATATGAAGTACAACTAATGCTTGAAGTAAAACTGAATAAAAAGTAACAATACCCTGGAAGAAAAAGTTGGATACCGCATAGCCCGCAAAATTACCAGACTAGAAATTGAAGTATCATTACATTCTTACAATATGCATCCTCTGACATATAAAATAACCGAAAGTAAGAAAGAACTGTATATCAGAAAGCATTTGTTTCTGGTTCTATACTGTAATTGTTACAACTGTTTACGAAGTTTTTGCAGATTAAGCATAATGGAGATAAAATCAGGCCAAATCTAGGGAGTTTAAATTAGAAAGTTATGTCTTTGTGTGAAACCTGAACAGAAGAATTTCTTTTCTTCAATGAGTAGGAAGAAGTCTATGAGAAGGTTTAATAGAATCAAATGATTGAATTCTTGAGCATATTTTCCCCCTATCCACTGGTTCTATTGCTTTTATCTGTGGTTTCGTTTTTTGTTGAAATAAAATGTCTTCCGAAGATATCAATGAAATTTTATTGTATTATCAGCAGATTTTGAGAGAATCTGTCAGTTCATTCTTTGTAATACCAACGTGCCCTGGGGAACAGAGAATTCGATGGATAAAATGCTATTGCAAATATTTTGAAGTTGATTGCCAAGGCACTGAATGACACGTTTGGAATGGATGTTGCAATTCTGTAATACATGAAAGACTGTCTGTGAGGATAATATATTTATGATATAAAAGAACATAAGTCAAAAGGGTTAAAAGGAGTGCAAGAACTTCTCCACTGAAAATATTGTTGTAATTTGAAATCTGCCCGAATGAAAATTCTTATGAAAAGGAATTGAAGAATTCTATTGAATTTTTAATATCCATCTTAGATGCGTAAGAGGATAAAAAGGATATAATTTTATATTCACTTTTGCATTGTTCAAAGAGGTGTTTGATGACATAAGGAGGTAAATTTTTGGTTTGAAAAGCTAAATCATTAAGATAAAATGTGACTTTATAGTTCCGACAAACAGTTGGAAAATTAGGGATTAATTTGGAAGGTTGAATGTTTAAAATGTCTAGAAAGTTTGCAAAAAAGAAGAAAAAAAAAAAACGGAGAGTTTCAAAAATGGCAAATTTGAAAATCCGGAGTGAAGATAAACGGAGAAGAACTCAGAGAAATCAAATGAAATATGTTTCAGAAAAAGCCCTTAGTCAGAAAATATCTCTTTGAAACAAAGTAGTTTTAGTAAATTAGGGATAGGAGTTCAGAAGACCTTTTACAAAACGTAAAGCAAAGATGTTATAAAGTGTTTAGTGTTTGGAAGTCACTGCGGCTGGATGAGATAAAGATCCATATTCCAGTAAGCTAAGAAATTTGTTGTTTAATTTGCCAAGGTCCAAGATTTTACTTAGAACTAAAGTCAAAAGACTTTTTCTATGCTGGACGATTATGAGGTAAGGGACTATCTTTCTATCTTGGCCAGGTTTAAGGATGACCATGATTTTTGATGTTACTATTCCTAGTGAATAACTCCTGAAGAACCAAGAATAGTCTTATCGATTGAAGATATGCATAAATTGTTATTAGGGATCAAAAATGATCAGGAAGTATTTTTAATTAAATTTGCAGAAACTCTTATTATTACTAACTGCTAGAAGAAGTATTGGGAGCAGCCCGAATAGCTTCTTTTATCAGATTTTACTTAGAACTAAAGTCAAAGTTATTGGGCAATTTAGTAGGTCTATTGTAATGCTGATTGTATTTATCGGAATAAGATCAAAAGCATTGAACTGATAGTCAATGGAATTATTAAAATGACGAATCTCTAACATTGATTGTTGGAAGATTGTTGATTCGGACCTGTAATAACCAAATTAGTACTTATATGGAAGATATTATGGCTGACCAGATTATTGTCTCTATTATGAATTGCTTCAATATTTTTTTATATATTTGCCCATTATTGCAGGCAAAGGGACAAACAAAATCCCAATATTGTTTCTGAAGGTCAGAAATATAACGATGAAGTTTGACAAATATTTTCCTGTAAAAAATCCAGAGGTCGAGAGAAAGTTGAGTTCGAGATCGACGCAAAGGCTTGAGTTTCTATCTTAAAAGATATTGCTTTGAGCATTCCACCAGGGAAGTATTTGGTGGAATTGATGCATGCTCACCTTGATGATAAGAAACACTATGAAGTGTTTCTTATTATCAAGAAAGCATGCGACAAGAATGGATGTAAATAATAATATGATACAAAAGTGAGGACGAGATTCTGTTGATGAAGAAAAAAGATGAATTTTAAATCAAATAATGATCTATCTGCAAGTATTTTGTGGATGAACGTTGTAGGGTATCGAAAGGTGGTCACTGTCAAAAGGGTCTGAGTGAATAAAATAAAAGAAATTGTGATTAAATATCTGCACTGGCAATTGGGAGGTCAGTAAGAGATGTAATAGCTGGAGTACTATGAATTGGAATGAAAAATCCAATTTCGAAATTATTAGCAAAAAAAAAACTAGAAGTTTCCAAGAATAGATGATGAGAATTAAAATCCCCGAGAATAAGGCAAGTTTATGAAAGTTGTTGATAATTTGCGTCCAGCCTTTCAAGAGTTAAAAGGCTCTTGGGAGAAAAAATGTTGACTATTATAAAAGTTTACTGAATATGTAGTGTAACGGCTTGCATTTCACTGTCTGAATAAGGAAGATTAATGAGATTAAACCTGATAGAGATATTGGAACAGACTGCAATTAAAATTCCTCCCTCGGTGTTGTATAAATTAGTTTACTAGGTTAGAAAAAAAAAGGTATTGGGAGAAAAAGTTCTATAAAGTTTAGTTTACTAGGTTAGGAAGAAATGTTCTTCGGAATTGGAACAGACTGAATGTTTCTTGTATTGTTAAGTTTACTAGGTTAGGGAAACTGTTCTTCACGGAAAAAAGGAGGAAAAAAATGAAGTAGAAAGGATCGTTTGGCACGGATATTACGAGCATTCCATTGTAACATTTTAAACGTTGTATTGAACATAAAAAAATTTTTAAAAATTAAAGAAATATTCATAAAGAAAAAAAGAAAGCCTAAATCAGCTTATTTAATGCTTTGGATTGATTAGCTATGTCAAATAAAGGTAGAAGGATGAAGACGAATTACCACGATCTGTTATTTTTTGTCATCGAAGTCTTGTACGACTTCGAAAACCAGTTTTTGGTTTTTATTTTTTCATTCTTTAAATGGAGTAATTGGTGTAGTAACTGGAATAGAAAAGAGTTTTTTATTGGGGAGATGAGAAATACTGTTATATTTTCAGTAAGCGTTTTAAATGAGTCTTGAAAAATGGAGGCCTGCGCCATGACAGATTTCTTTGACAAATTGTTGAGTTTTCATGGCTTATTGTTGAAATAATTTTGTAATTTCGTCCTTTGTTATGCAATGCAAGTAAATGATACAGTGTTGCGAGGTTTTTTTAATTTAGATGAGAATGGAGTCTTCTTTTGGGTGATGATTTTTGTGACCTTCTATAAAGAAAGTCAGTTGAAGATTATATATTTCAGAAATTTTTTCTTCGGCTTTACGTTTAGGACAATTGTCATCGGTGGTTTTATGAGCTTCACTGCAACTGACACATTTCGGAATTTAGAGCACGAGTCTGTAGGATGCTAAGCACTGCAATATGCATGCAATTGCATTTTTACAATTCGATGTTGTGTGAGTATATGAATAACACTTACGGCACTGACTGAGTTTATCATAAAACAGGTAAATTTTTGTTTAAACATAATCAAACATATTCTGGCAAAGATTATACCTAATATTGTAACTGAAACAGGTGTGGAAAATGTATGCTTTGTTTGCTTTTATGCAATTCGCGTAAATTTTGTGATAGATAAATTGTTTTCTTCTTCTGATTCTGATTCAAGTTCTTCAATTGATATATCTGCAGGTATATTGGGAAGCAGAAATCAGGATATCTTTTCTGGGTATATAGATGGTTTTATGGCTTAATGATTAGCTTTGGTAGCTTTTTCCCTTAATGGTTTTTATGTTTGCAATTCTCTTGGGGTATCAAAGTGATTAGTGGAAAGATTAACTTTCCTTGTCGACTGATACGCATGTATTCAATATATTTCAAAGTAGTTAATTTGAAGATATGTTTTCCTTGAGAACTCAAAGATGTGCTTTCTGGTATCGTGCCATTTTGAACCTCAATTAGAACGAGAAAGGAAAGAAGCGCCATATTCATATGTAATTTGTAAATTTGAAAGAATGTCATGATAAGATATGAATGTAAGGTTGACGTCTGAGGTATTTCATAAGGTTAGGGTTTTTATTTGCTATATGCCATACCAGACTCTAAATCCGCCCACACAAGTTGTTGAGTCTTTTATTTGCATTTACTAACGAAAACATAGTGAAAGTAGAAAATAAATAAAAATACAAATACAGGTGCTTTACTTGAATGGAAAATTAAATTAAAAATGAAGCAAAATCTATTATACAAGGAAAACTTGACACAAAGGGATAAATTCAGATAAACGCTGTAAAAATTAACTATTTCTATTTGATAGACTATAATCTCCCAGTACATTAATGTTTAAGATTTATGTTATCCTTACAGATTGTGTACTCAGAGCGTATTGATATTTATACAAATGTATGAATCTACAAAGCTCTCTACAGCCATTGGAATAGTGTTGCTAAAACAGTAATGGTCAAAAGCTGTAATTGTTGTAATATTACATTGTAAGAACAAATACAAATTTGGCATTTACTTTCTTATTAGTTTTTATGCTTTTTAGATATAAGAAAAGTAGCAAATAGCAAATCAAAAGACAGGAACATTGTAACAAAACTCAAGGTTAAAATTTAAACATCAGTTTAAATGGAACTATTACGGAAGAGACTAAAATTATTTGGTAACAGCAAGTTCTTTTAAATTAAAACAAGGATAAAATTACAATTAAATATTTAATTTCCTAAATAGATAATAAACAATAAAAAAAAATCTAACTTCAGACATTGGAATTGCATCACACTTCTGGTTTGAAGAAAGTGTTACAAGTTAATATTAAAATTACTATAATTTTCGCATCTATTTATCGTAGAAAAAAGTAGAGATACTTTGGAAAGCAGAATAACTGGTTTTTAATTTAAAAAGAATAAAAAAAATTACAAAATTTGTTCAAAAATTATTTTTTTAAACCTAATCATATACTTTAATATTGGGATTTGCAATAAAATTCATTGGATCATTTTTAGAAGGACAGATTCACATACCTTTTTTTTTTGTGTGTGCTATATCAGTGGGTTTCATGTGGCACGTATGTATCCTTTAGGGAAGCCGTTTTTAAAGGTAATTTACTTGTATGTGTGTGTCTTATTAGAGAAACCGCGGAAAATCACCCACCAGCAACACTAAATCAAGGCGATACGCTTTTTACATATATTACCAAAAACGCTATCGAGTTTCCTCCCTTTCTGAAAGCAATAACTACAATAATGCCACCAGCAAAGTCAAACCTAGATCCTCCTGTACATTAGCTGCTCTCATTGACACTGAGCCACGAATAGGGTAGATTCCCATATGGATAGTAAAAAAAAGGAAGAAAAAAGATAAATTTAGATTTATGCAAGCACTTTTAATTGATTTGAGAAATAAAAATCTCCCAAAAATCCCAAATTCGAGAAATCCAAACTTCACACCTAGTTGGCTGTTGAATTAAATAAAAAATTTAATACCAAAGCTGTGCAAGAACAATAAAGCACATATAACACATGATTATATTCTTGTTTTCCTTCAATTTGAAGCAAACTAACTTTACTACTCACACAATAAATTTACGATGTGCATGACCACAATAAACTTGTCGGTGCATGTTGGTGCGTGAGATCCAAGTACGGCGGTAAGTATCCAAATCCATTCCAAGTACGTTTAGTTTTTAGTTATAATACTACTCTATGGAATTTTTCTCTTTTCTTTCATTTTAGTAATAATACTACTCTAATTCATTCCATAAATCATGCTGTGCTTATTGGTTGTAGTAAAATGGGAGATTGTTTAGAAATTGAGAAGGTAAATGTCAAATGCACGTGCATCCATCAATCGTTATTTGTTTGGTAACAGCGGTTTGTTTCACTTTAGTTGAAGGTGATTAAGTGCCTTTAAGGAACTAAAAGGGAAAATAAAAAGTTGAGGGGGAAGGAACATCAAAGAAAATATTTAAAATAATAAAAGACTGATAGAAGTTCCGGAAAATTACCAAAACTGGGTGAGCTATTGCACGAAGAAGTAAATGAAAAGCAAATTAATAACTAGAAAAGAGCAAAATCTTGAATATCTGGTTGAGATAAGGACGTGGGAACATGCAGTAGTGAGATTGATAGTAGCAGTAGTAAAATACTAATTACTGCAGAACGTGCAAATCTTGAAAAGATAAAAGTGAGACAAGTACTCAGTGGTTGTAGAAAGCAATTAAAGGTAACGACATCCCTGCCTGATACTGCTTAAATGAAGACAAAAAAATTAACCAATGAAGTGGAAGTGAATGTAAATTACAATAGGTGTTATGAAAGATTGTCAGAAAAATGCTGCTTTTTTCCGAGGAAAACAAAACAATAAGATTAAAAAAAAGGTTTTAACTACAAGTTTTTAGTGAAGCTTCTATAAGGTACACTTTTATACACATGGATTAAGGTACACATGATCCACATAAGGTACACATGGATTAGGTTTACAGGCATGCTTCGCTTTATTTGGTTTGTATAGAACAGTGATACTCTAACATTTGTTAAAGCTTTTGGCTTCCAGTGTTTGAGACAAAACACTGGGGTTTCCAATTTACCCTCATACAACGCACAAATATGTCTGCCGTTAACTATAAAAGTCCGCCAGAAAGGTAGGAACTATCTTCTCCTCATCATTTGCTGGTGGGCTGTTCGTGGCATACATTAGTGGGATACGTGGCCAACGATATTCAATGAAAAATTAAAAATTTAATACAATATAAATGAATATATTTTTACCAATCGTTTCAGATATTTCAAGATTTTTATCATTATTGTTTAATAATGACCCCGAAAAATGTAGGGAAATAAAATTAAAAAAAGTATCTTATGTAATTAATAATATAGAGACAAAATAATGCTCAACGTCTTAGCGAATGTGAAGACGCGTGCGGATTATAGAATCAAACTGAAATTCAACGCTGCGCTGTTAAAAACATCATATTTTTAGTTGGAAAGTAGCGTTTTATAACTTTTAGACACTAAGAATACAGTGCTTAACACAAATAAAATGCTCTACATTATTTTTATTATAAGACTTAAAATAGAAATGACCCCGAAAAAGGTTCTAATATTTCATCAATAGTAAATATTCACCAGTATATGATGTTTCTGACAATTCGATACAAATAACTAGAAAAGTCTCGTGCAGGAGTCTCTTAGAGGGAGTTTGCTAAATAACTGCCTCTTTAATGTCATTATATTGTCAAATCTTATGCAATGTAGAAGAAACAAAAACAATGGTTGTGAGGAAAATGTTGATATTATTTCCATCCATCGCACATGTCTCGTACATTCAGTCGGAAAGATTTATGTAATGCACAAATTATCTCTTTTACATGAAAAGTTTGGTGCGCATTTCTGAATAAATATATTCGTGCACTCTACAGTTAACTATAGGATGTTTCGTCGATAAATAACTTCCAAATCTTCGCATGGCTTGTTACATCTTTCGCTGGTATTTTTGTCCCAGATAAGTGAGACACAATATTATGGCAACGAGCAAAACATTATTTCTGAATTTTATTCTCCTCCACTGTACGCCCTCTTTTGATGAAAACCATTCCAAGTTATTTATTTCCTTAATTTCTAGAATATCCGACTCCATATCGTGTTCTCTAAAGCTTTCATGATATGAAAAATTGTCTTCTAAAGCATCATCTGATACATTGTCATCACTTCTATATCTGAAACTTCATTAGTTTCAACTTCAGGAAGTCTATGTAAATACTTCATATCGTTTTCATATAGAATCGGCATTATGAGTAACGGGCAAATCCAATACAAGCTCAGAATCCAATGCAAGTAAAGCAACTAACTGCCATTATCTTCCTCCTGAAATAACTGATGTGTGCATAAAGACATAAACATAAAGACGCGTGGGATCATTCCAAACATGCATCTAATGTCCATATGTATTTCAAATGACATTATCTCCACAGTATCATAGAGATAGGAAAAGCATTAGTAATAATCTAAAAATAAACTTTAGTAGCAAAAAAACTTAATAGTTAGTTATAAACTTCATTTTTAATCATAATAACGAGACTATGTAAAATTTTTTTTTAATTTACAATGCTTTTGTATTATATAAATATTCTATTTTGTGACTTAATAAATGATTGACCAATTTAAATTATTAAGAAGCAGAAGAAATTTAAAGCAAAAACTTTTTTAGTTAACCAATTTAATTACATTAGTTGGTAGTTTTAACCAATTTAATTGAAATTCATTAATTAAAATTCAACGTATATGAAATATTCAATTTATTCTTACAACCATCAAAATAGAAACTTTAACTGATTATTTGTTTTATTTAATTCAATGAAGATCTACATATTAATAAAAATAATTGTAAGAATGGTTCTGGTATAAAAAATTTTGTAAAACAATATAAAATTTTGGCTTTTGGACAAAATAGTACGTAAATGAAGTGTTACATATATTCATAACTGTAGCTTATCCAACGTTACCCAATGTGGATTATAGATATAGAAGACTAAAACAGTATATTCACTGGAGGAAATCGGAATGTCTACTTTGCTGCCACAATTTTGAATAAACACCCACAATAATGGTATATGGTAGAATTTTACACTCATCTCTACTCCTTACATTGACTATCCGGCATACAGATTTAACATGTCTCTGGGATAGATAGAGAGAGTTTTCAGTTTGGTCTCTAGTATTTGAAACTTTCCAGCTCAATTCGCCAAGCAACGTGGGCAGAAAAACGAAATTAAGGGAATTTAAACTCCATTGATCCTCATACCTTAAAACTGAGAAGTCCATCTCGAATTCCACGAAGCGCGTGTACAAATGCGAATTTTCTCCAATGTGAAACCGTCAAACAAACAAATACAGAAAACGAAAAGAAATCCCCCACTCTATTCCCTTAGCTTTAGTTGAAGCCGGTCCGGACAATTGGTTTGTATAAGCGGTACCCATCGACGTTTGTCTTGTGCCAGTAGGGGAATGTAATTTCCAGAGCTACTTTCTCTTTCGTGATTTGTAGTCCAGATCTTCTCTGACTGTAGCAGCTGGGACGTCGTTTTCTTTCTCGATTTTCGCTCCCTTTTCGAGCAGCAGTACATGAAAATAATTTACTGCGTGTTTCCGCCGTTTTTCCTAAGCTGCAATAAATCAGGCACTACTGTATGGGAAGGTGGAATAATTTCGGACCGTATGTAAAGACAGGGCCATTGTTATATTTTATCTGCGATTGGATTCCGAGATGATTTGCGTTCTGGTACAAAAATATTTTAGGCTATACTGTTCCAAAAGGGGAAGTGTCCGTAAAGCTGAAAGACATAGAAATAAATGCAGTATTAAATATTTTAGGCGGTTTAAGATTGCCCAAATTGGGCCGTTGTTATATTTTATCTGCGATTGGATTTCAAGATGATTTTATTTTTGTGTCTCAAAAATTTTAGGGTACTTACTGATCCAAGTGTCTGTAAAGCTGAAATATATAGAAATAAATGCAGAGTGGTTTAATATTACATTTCAGGCTATACATTATTACAAAGTAATATTGTTAATCCAAAGGTTGCCCAAATTCCTTACAAATTGATTTCTTTTATAATTTTGTCGGGGGCTTGAATGGCCGAGTGGTTAGCGCTCTGGCGCTCGGTATCACAAGTGTCGGGTTCGAGTCCCGGCGGTGACATGGATGTTTGTAGTGGTTGAATCCACTTTAAACAGTAGTTACCTGTCCTAATAGGAGTAGAGCGTTGCGGGGCATTGTTACTCCGCGTCCGTGGCTTATCTTCAAGTTACACGCGCCCTCTTGGTAATGCAAAGCAAGTAATGTCGGTGCAGCGCTGGCCCCTAAGGCATCCAAGACCAAGCTGTCTAAGTGTTTGCCAGCTGCGTTAGAACAACGTAATTTTGTTGGAGTTCCGGATAACACAAAATGGCAGCAAAAATACATGACAATTTTAACAACTTATAATAAGTTTTTTTAAAATATTGGATTCGAGTTGATTTTTATTTTTGTTTCTAGTACAAAAAAATAGTTTTAGGGTACTTATTGATCCAAAAGTGGAAGTGTCCGTAAAGCTGAAATATATAGCAGTAAAATGAGAGTATTATGAGTGGTTTTTATAATTTCAAGCGGTTTAAGCAAAAATATATGGCAATTTTAAATTTATTGATATTTATTAATAAGTTTTAAAATATTCTTTCTTTGTTTCAGATTGAAACAAAAAATAATCAATTTCTAGTACAAAAAAAATGTTTAGGGTTTTGATCCAAGTTATAAAGCTGAAAAATGAAAAATGTAGAATTATTATATGTGTTTTAATTTGACCATTTAAGATTATTCATATTCCTTCTTACAAATACTTCTTTTACGGTTAAGTTCCGGTCAAAATGGCTGCAAAAATATATGACAATTTTAAATTTATTAATATTTATTAATAAGTTTTAAAAATATTCTTTTCTTTTTTTCGATTGAGAAATAAAAAACAATCAGTGTTTCTAGTGAAATATAAAAAAATGTTTAGGGTACTTACTGATCCAAGTGTTTGTAAATTTTGTTGAAATATATAGAAATAAATGACAATTTTAAATTTATTTATATGTAAGTTTTAAAAATATTCTTTCTTTTTTTTTCGACTGAGAAATAAAAAACAATCAGTGTTTTAGTACAAAAAAATTTTAGGGTACTTACTGATCCAAGTGTCTTAAAGCTGAAATATATAGAAATAAATGCCGCGTATTATTGTCCAAATTCCATATTCCTTCTTACAAAATACTTCTTTACAATTTTGTTGAAGTTCCGTTGACATAAAAGTGCAAAAATATATGACAATTTTAAATTTATTAATATTTAAATAAGTTTTAAAATTATTCTTTCTTTTTTCGACTGAGCAAAAGTACAAAAAATTTTTAGGGTACTTACTGATCCAAGTGTCTGTAAAGCTGAAATATATAGAAATAAATGCCGCGTATTATATGTGGTTTTTTAAATAAGATTGTCCATATTCCTTCTTACAAATACTTTTTTGATTTTTTAATATAAAAGTTTTAAATATTTATTAATAAGTTTTAAAATTCTTTTTTCGACTGAGAAATAAAAAACAATCAGTGTTTCTAGTACAAAAAATTTTAGGGTACTTACTGATCCAAGTGTCTGTAAAGCTGAAATATATAGAAATAAATGCCGCGTATTATATGTGGTTTTATATCACATTCAGACCATTTAAGATTGTCCATATTCCTTCTTACAAATACTTCTTGTATGATTTGTTGAAGTTCCGGTTGACATAAAATGGCTGCAAAAATATATGACAATTTTAAATTTATTAATATTTATTAATAAGTTTAAAAATATATCAAGTGTCTGTAAAGCTGAAATATATAGAAATAAATGCCGCGTATTATATGTGGTTTTATATCACTTCAGACCATTTAAGATTGTCCATATTCCTTCTTACAAATACTTCATAAAATTGCAAAAATATATGACAATGAGTTTTAAAAATATTCTTTCTTTTTTTTTTTGATTGAAATAAAAAACAATCAGTGTTTCTAGTACAAAAAAATTTTAGGGTACTTACTGATCCAACTTAAACTGAAATATATAGAAATAAATGCCGCGTATTATATGTGGTTTTATATCACATTTCAGACCATTTAAGATTGTCCATATTCCTTCTTACAAATACTCTTGTATGATGAAGTTCCATAAATGGCTGCAAAAAATATAGACAATTTTAAATTTATTAATATTTATTAATAAGTTTTAAAATATTCTTTCTTTTTTTCGACTGAGAAATAAAAAACAATCAGTGTTTCTAGTACAAAAAAATTTTAGGGTACTTACTGATCCAAGTGTCTGTAAAGCTGAAATATATAGAAATAAATGCCGCGTATTATATGTGGTTTTATATCACATTTCAGACCATTTAAGATTGTCCATATTCCTTCTTACAAATACTTCTTGTATGATTTTGTTGAAGTTCCGGTTGACATAAAATGGCTGCAAAAAATATATGACAATTTTAAATTTATTAATATTTATTAATAAGTTTTAAAAATATTCTTTCTTTTTTTTTCGACTGAGAAATAAAAAACAATCAGTGTTTCTAGTACAAAAAAAATTTTCGGGTACTTACTGATCCAAGTGTCTGTAAAGCTGAAATATATAGAAATAAATGCCACGTATTATATGTGGTTTTATATCACATTTCAGACCATTTAAGATTGTCCATATTCCTTCTTACAAAAATACTTCTTGTATGATTTTGTTGAAGTTCCGGTTGACATAAAATGGCTGCAAAAATATATGACAATTTTAAATTTATTAATATTTATTAATAAGTTTTAAAATATTTTTTTCGATTGAGAAATAAAAAACAATCAGTGTTTCTAGTACAAAAAAATAAAGTTTTAGGGTATTTACTGATCCAAAAGTGATCTACTTCTTGTATGATTTTGTTGAAGTTCCGGTTGTAAAAGCTGAAATATATTTAGAAATAAATGCAGAGAAATAAAAAACAATCAGTGTATTATATGTGGTTTTATATCACATTTCAAATGGTTTAAGATTGCCGTAAATGTGGTTTTATTCCTTCTTATTTAAAAATGCTTTTGTATGATTTTGTTGAAGTACCGGTTGACATAAAATGGCTGCAAAAATATATGACAATTTTAAATTTATTAACTTATTAATAAGTTTTAAAAATATTCTTTCTTTTTTTCGACTGAGAAATAAAAAACAATCAGTGTTTCTAGTACAAAAAAATTTTAGGGTACTTACTGATCCAAGTGTCTGTAAAGCTGAAATATATAGAAATAAATGCCGCGTATTATATGTGGTTTTATATCACATATTAGACCATTTAAGATTGTTCCAAAGTCCTTCTTACAAAATATTCTTTTATGATTTTGTTGAGTTCCGGTTGATCATAAAATGGCAGCAAAAATATATGACAATTTTAAAATAAATTTATTAATAAGTTTTAAAAATATTCTTTCCGATTGAGAAATAAAAAACAATCAGTGTTTCTAGTACAAAAAATTTTAGGGTACTTACTGATCCAAAAGTGAAAGTGTCTGTAAAGCTGAAATATATAGAAATAAATGCAGAGCGTATTATATGTGGTTTTATATCACATTTCAAATTTAAGATTGTCCAATATTCCTTCTTACAAAATACTTTTTTTATGATTTTGTTGAAGTTCCGGTTGACATAAAATGGCAGCAAAAATATATGACAATTTTAAAATTAACTTATAATAAGTTTTTAAAAATATTCTTTCTTTTTCGATTGAGAAATAAAAAACAATTTTTGTTTCTAGTACAAAAAAATTTTAGGGTACTTACTGATCCAAGTGTCTGTAAAGCTGAAATATATAGAAATAAATGTAGAATTATTATATGTGGTTTTATATCACATTTCAGACCATTTAAGATTGTCCATATTCCTTCTTACAAATACTTCTTGTATGATTTTGTTGAAGTTCCGGTTAACATAAAATGGCTGCAAAAATATATGACAATTTTAAATTTATTAATATTTTTTAATAAGTTTTAAAAATATTCTTTCTTTTTTTTCGATTGAGAAATAAAAACAATCAGTGTTTCTAGTACAAAAAAATTTTAGGGTACTTACTGATCCAAGTGTCTGTAAAGCTGAAATATATAGAAATAAATGCCGCGTATTATATGTGGTTTTATATCACATTTCAGACCATTTAAGATTGTCCATATTCCTTCTTACAAAATATGTCTTTTTTATAATTTTGTTGAAGTACCTGTTATCATAAAATGGCAGCAAAAATATATGACAATTTTAATAACTTATAATAAGTTTTTAAAATATTGGATTCCGAGATGATTTTTATTTTTGTTTCTAGTACAAAAAAAAATAGTTTTAGGGTACTTACTGATCCAAAAGTGAAAGTGTCCGTAAAGCTGAAATATATAGAAATAAATGCAGAGTTTTACATGTGGTTTTATATCACATATTAAATGGTTTAAGATTGCCCAAAAGTCCTGCTTACAAAATGCTTTTTTTTATAATTTTGTTGGATTTCCGGTTAACACAAAATGGCAGCAAAAAACATATGAGAATTTTAATAATTTATAATGAGTTTTGAAAAGCATTATTTTTTTTTTTTCGAGTGAGAAATAAAAAACAATGTGTATGTTTAGGTATATTTTCGTATTATATATTTAATATATATACGGAAAATATACCAAGCATACACATTGTTTTTTTTATATTTTAGGTATTATATGTTCTATTTATTTGTTTATTTTATATTATATGTTGTATTATATTTTATTTATATAATATAAATATTTAATATAAATTGTTTATATGTTAATATGTTTATAATATATTTTATGGAACAATGTTTATGTTCCATAAAATATTATTTATGGAATTCAATGATTGAAATTGTTATTTTATGTCGTCTGAGAAATGGTCATGTTGTTTTGGATATTATTGACATGTTTTAAATAAGTTTTCATAATTATGAAACAAAATATAGGTATTATATTTCATGATTATTATATCTATTATATTTTATAAGTATTATATTTTAAATATTTCAATATTAAATTTAAATAACCAAATAAATCAAAACAGAAATGTCGTTGCCAATTAGTTATCTGCATTTTAAATATAATATTTTTACAGGCTTTACGTGTTTGCAAGAGTATATGAAATTATTAGATGTATTTGCACGTATATATACACATTTAAATGTCAGTATATGTATAAGAATGCGCCATATTTATGTATAATAATATACATATAGCGAATATTTATGTATGTAGGAATGTGTATAAGCGTATGTATGTCCCTTTACATACGTATGTCCATTTTATATATATATATATATAAATAAATACATCATTGCAATCACGTATAAGTAAATACTTCATTACAATGAAAAAGACCTCTTATATTGTCGTAAAACTCTTAAATATTTATTAAAGTATTTTCCTCAAGCAATCAATATTTATTTAGGAAACAATTTAAAGTCAAAATTAGTCAAAAAATCAAAACTATATATTAAACAATCATAGCTTCTCTTAATTCCTTATTTACATTTAGTGTAGAATATATAATACGTGATATTTGAGCCCAATCATGTTGCTTTGATTATTACTGTTAGAATAACTTTTTCATGCACACAGTAATTCTAGTTCAGACTACCAAATCTTATATATACATATATATAATCAAACACACACGCAAACACAAGCGCACATACCATTATATTTATTTCAACAAAGGCGAAATCATACAATAAGTAGTGATAATTTTCGGTTACGCCATCTTTTGATGATGCTATACGTGTAGCGTTCAATATCGGAACCCGATCGTTACTATAAACACACTAATTTTCATGCGTACAATAATTATAGTTTAGATTTCATCAAGTTAATAACATATCTTTTGCCTTTTTTTATTGCTCAAGGAATAATCCTTAATGTTCTTAGGATATTTTTAGGTAACGATTTATTTGTTTTATACTACAAAAACTATACTACTGTTTTATGTTAGTAAATAATCGCGCAGCTCTGTACAGTAAAGAAAAAAAAAACAACATAATTACATCTTTTTATGTAAAGTGGATTTTTTAACTACATATTTCATCATCTTTTCATTATGTTTAAAGTTTTTTTTTTTTAGATTTGGAGTTGCAGTGTAGTTAAACAGTGAAAAAATGGGAAAATATGTGTTATTAGCCTGATAAAATATATGTTATAATTATTGTATACATGGAAAATAGTGTTCTTATAGTAACGATCGATTCCAATATTGCACGCTACGTATATAGTGCATCCAGAAAATGATGTAACCGAAAATTATCACTGCTTATTGCTTGATTTTGCCTTTGCTGAAATAAATATATTTGTGCGTGCGTGTTATGCGGTTATATATATATATATATATATATATATATATATATATATATATATATATATATATATATATATATATGGTGTGAAAGATTTGGTTGATTATATGGTTTGGAAGTCTGAACTAGGATTACTGTGTGTATGAAAAAGTATTTTAATAGTAATAATCTAAGCGACATGTTTGGGTTCAAATATTACGTGCTACATATTCTACATTATTTGTAAATGACGAATGAAGAGGAACTATCATTGTTTAATATATAGTCATTATTATTTTTACTTTATTTTAATTGGCTTTCTAAATATATATTGAATGCTTGAGGAAAATACTTTAAAAATATTTAAGTATTTTACTGCATTATAACAAGTTTTTTTATTGTAATGATGTATTTATTTTTACGTGATTATGTAACTCCATTTAATAATAATGATAATAAATTTAGTTATGGATCACTTCAGTATTTTGAAAATAGTAAATGGAATGATTGTGATCGAAAGCAAATTTCGCCAACATGGCAAATAGTTTGTAACAACTTTTTTTTTAAGTCGCGTTTAAAAATAATAGAATATTCTAATGCTCTTTGTTTTAAATTAGCAAGCACTGTTTAGTTTTTAACACACCCCAGAATAATGTAAAGATATGAATATCAGTGTTATAAAATTGTCCAGCGAAACAAAAATTAACATATTTTTCCAAACATTCTGTCTTTTATGTGTAATGTAAAACAATCTCTTTAATTTGGGGCCTTGTAATTTTTTAATTAACTTAATTTGCATAGTTTTAAACAGTTGGTTGTATTTTAAATTAAGTCGGTATAAAAATAAAGGTTTTGTTTAAAATATTAACCAACTTGCTTGGTGCAGATTGCCAAAAATTGTACATTGTGTAGTTTAACAAAACCAAAACAATTGTACAAACCAAATCAAACCTCACAATACTCAAATATTATTTGCATTGTTTAAATCAATGTTATTAGTATATTTATTTGCCTAAATACTGTACAGTCATAATGATACATATTTTTCTCCATTAAAAATTCAGTTTAATGTTGCAAAAATCCCATGTCTGAAAATTACAAAAATCCATTGAAAAATGATATAAAGTTCGAATGTATAATACCTCCATATTAATCAAACTAATTATTCTCATTCTTTAATGATTGTGTAATGGTAACATTATATAGTCAAATAAATATACTAATAACACTACACACATTTTAAAATCTTAATGACACATCCCTTTACCTCCACAAAAAATTAGTTTACTGTGGCAAAATTCCTTGTCTTACTTGCAAAATCCTTTGAAAATGGTATAAAAGTTCAAATTTATAATACACGCCATGTCAATCAAGCTAATGAGATTCTTTTTTTTTTTTGCTGATTAGGACCACACAATTACACATGAAAAGCAAGTATCTCATTACACAAAAGTATTCTGCTAATATCACGACAAAGCACTGAGTAAATAAAAGCAGTTTCTTCCCAAAGCAATCAATGTTTTTAAGAAGCAATTTAAAAGTCAAAATTAGCCAGCAAAAGCAAAAATTTCACAAACAAGAAATGATACATTCTTTTTTTTTCACTTCCATCCTCTACGTGTAATGACGTCCGAACTCTTGAATCTGTAGCACGCAACATCCGAATCCGATCATGTTGTCTAGACCATTACTATTAGCACACTAATTTGCATGCATACAGTAATTATTGTACAGATTTCACCGTCTTAATCACATACTTTTTTTTTTCCTTTCCTCCGGTTCGAAATGAGCTCCAGAAACGAAGAAGGAATAAAAAAAAAAAAAAAAAAACTAGTGAAAATAAAAAGGAAAACGGGAATGATCCAGGAAATAATGAGGCGAAAGCTACCTTAGAGTATAAGGACATCATTACCCCTACACTAAGGCCCAAGATAAAGAATCAACTGCTAGAGCCTCGAGCTTTCATTATAAAAACTTCTACTTTTTCTATTGTCATTAGCTCGATAATGGTTCGCGTGAACACGCAAGTACCTTTCCAGGAGAAGGCGTCTTTTCATTTCTATTTTTACCTTCCTTTTGTTTTTCACCTTTTCCGATTTTTTTTTTTTTTTTTAGTATGCTTTTGTAGAAAAATGAAGCTGCTGAATACGTAAAATTGTAGAATTATCTTTTCTTGGTGTTCCGGCTAGTGTGAAGAAGTAGTCTTTGAAGTGGCGGCAAGCGTGCTAAGTAAAAAAAAAAAACGTTCTATGTTAAGAGGTAGTGTGGAATGTAGAAAGACATGCCTTCTTTTCTTTAGAAATTAGTTATTTTGTTATATTTTTTGTAACGGCGGTTTCTTTGACATGTTTCGTGAAGTACCTTATATTGAAGATAATTAATCAACCAAATTCAGCAAGAATTATTTTGGGATAAAACATTATAGCTCTATATTGAATTTCCTTACTTAAATATCTTATTATTGCTGTATAGACATAAACAGATCTCTTATTATTATTTACACTCATCTCTGCGTAGTTTTTCATTTGCCTTATTTGCATAAGATATAAATCTAATAGATATTTCCATGTAAAGCATTGTTAGATAAATCTTATAAACGAGTATTTTTGTATTAAAATATTGTTTTATACTATTTGCGTTAAATTTCCTACACATCTAATTCGTTTTTGCTTGGAACATATAATTAAACATAATAGTACAATAATAATAATAATATATTCTAGCGTTATATTAAAAATAAATTCATGATTTTGATATTTTGTAACTGAAGATCACGCTTATTTTATATAGTACATATGTGCATCTTGTGTTCCACTTATGTTTGCATTATTGATGAGAATAAGATACATGGCCATCTAAAAGCTTTTCATAGATGGCTGTCCCGTATTTGAGTGCCGAATGTGAACAAAATCTGGAAAACTCTCAAGACGCGAGGCTCTCACATATTGTAACAATAAGCTTATTGACTACATTGTTTAATCTAATTGTAATATATTCAGTGATTGTATCATACTCTACCAGTTTTACCCTTAATTTTTTTACCTCATTTCGATCAGTTAAAACCTGGGTGTTTTTAGCTTTACATAGGGCCAGTTAGAATCGGTTAAGATCTTATCATAAATCGTTTTTTAAAGTTCAAGAGAAAAAAAGAAATGTTAATTAAGGCTTTGAAAATTTTGTATAATTCAAAAATGTCAGTTTACCTTTTAAGGAGAAGTGTTAAATAAGTATCTGAAAAAAATAACATCATGAATTATATTACTGTTAAGCTTTATAGTAAAATGTACAGAAAGTGAAAATCAAAATAAGCTATTAAATTAAGACATCTGCCAGGAATTTGAAACATTTAGATTAAAAGCACAGGGACACAGTACGAGGTTTGGCTGAGAAGTTTCCATAAGATGGTACTAGCAATATAATATCTGATTAGAAGGTTTTAGTGCTAATCTAAGTTAATATGTAAAATATTAGGCAATCTCTTAATTATTACACGTTTGACAGCATTTTAAGCGAGCCCCTTCATGAAAAATATACAAATCGAAAACACGAGCTACTCCCATTTGAAAGGTTGACTTCAGATCAAGCATGAAATGGACTCAACACTATAATAATCTTCTCCGTTCAACGAAAAATCAACGATTTCTGAATTAAAAAAAAAAAAAGGTCGTAGGAGCACTAAAGTTGAAGTCAAGTGGCTATCCTAAAAATTATGGAAAAGTTACATAACATTGTGCTGGAAGGACTTAGATTGAAACTAACTGTGATATCTGAAACTATCAAAATATCAAAAAGAAATGTTGGTAATATTTTACAAGGTACTTTGTCTATGCGGAAGTTCTGAGCGGACTGAATCCAGAGTTTGGAAAAATTTAATAAATAAAATATTTCGACTGAAAATTTAGCACCCTGTTAGTAGAAATCCAGTGAGTTTTTGAACCGATTCAGCATTATGGATGAGACTTGGTTCCACCGCTGCACTCCTGAAAGTAAACAACAATGAAAACAATGGACAGTGCTTAATGAACACATCATTACGGTTTTATCATCTGTTTTCCTGGGATGCAAAAGAAATTATATTCGTTGATTACATTGAAAAGATTAAAACCACCAATGATGAATGGTACGCAAATGTTTGAAAGTCGAAGTTAATCACATTCAATTCTCTTAATCACATTCGAACGATCACATACACAGGGAAAAAAATGTGTCCCCGGCAATGCTCCAACATATTCAACAATCGTTGCAATGTCTAAAACCAAAAACTCAATTTATAATTGTTTGCTCCGCTGTATTTGCCAGATTTAATTTATTTTAAATGATAAATTTTTGAAATACATTGCATTTTTTTCTTCATAATATTTTTATATAAAACATTACAATATATTTTAAAATTTTATTATACAACAATTTTTTAAATTGTTTACTTTATCCCAAATTGCGTCCTGTTTTGCCAATTGGATAGCGCTCTGCCCTTTGGTACTACAGACTTCAATCCCGGTGGTAGCATGGATGCTGGTTAATGGTTTGGAATCCATGTTAAACTGTAGGCCCTAGTTTAATTAGCACATAGTTTGCAAAAAATGATCTTAGAATGACAAACCAGACCTTTTCCCTCACTTGTCATCATTCAAGGATCTTGATTAATTTGTTAATTCATATGTCTTTGCTATTTTAGCTGTCAATGTATATTAATTTATATATATAAATGTATCACTATTTATTAATCTGTTGCTGAATATTTAAAAATAAATTTAAAGCATTTAGCATCTATAAATATCAGTTAAAAAGGGGACAACAAATAATTTTCTTGAAGAAATTGAAATTTCACGATACTGCAAACCATGTCTTATTACATTGTCAGAAATTCAATTTTCTTATGTTTACATACAGAAAACATAAATAAATGATTTTTGCAGTTTAAAAACATAAATTTGAAACACTTTATACTTGTACGTTAAAAACTTTATCAAATATAATAATTTCATTTTATATCTCAATTTTTATTATCAGAATTTTTTTAACTGATACTTTTCACATAATATTAAAAAAAAAAAAAAAATTGAAATCAATCCTTCCATTCTATCCAAAGATTCAAGTTGAGCCATATTAATTGCAATCTGCATATTTTACAGAGTACTTTATTTAAAAAGATTTCTTTTGCTGGAAAAACTAATCAAGACTTTTCGTATTTTGATTAAGAATACCCAGTACGAGAGCAATAACTCTTGTGGGGCAAAAACTCATTACTAAAAAATATATATACTTTCCATCTTCCTAAAAACAAAATTAAATAAAAACCAGTAATTCATTTTTTCCTCGTAGCTTGGCATGCTCTAATTTACTTTTCCATTATCTGCAACATTCATAAACGTAGTTGCTTTTATAAATTAATTGCGACATCTATTTCGGAGGATCATACTTGTTTGCAGTTATTTAAATGGGGTTTTGCTCCCGTTTTATTAATGTCGGCTTCTTTAAAGAGAGTGATTTGAGAAAATGATTTTTTGTCCACAAAAAACACGTAATGTATCTTTATTTTATAAATTTTTAGTAACTTATACTTGTAAAAATAGTTGTGTTCATAATTTTGCTAAATACTATTTATATTTCAGTAAGTGTATTTTAAATGTTAGATAAAAAAAAAAATTGTTGAAAAATATTACTAGTCATTCAACCTAAAATATTTAATTTAATTCTATTGAAAATAAAAACCTTTCTTCAAAAATGCTTAAAAGTTTCAGATTTATTTTCAATATAAAATTCTATACACAAATTCTAAAGACATTCTTATAAAATGCAATTTACAGTAAAATGTTAAAAATATTATATGGCTATAAAGTTTTAATTGTTCATAAATTCAAAAATATTGGAAAAAGACTTTAAAACTTCCAAATATAGACCTCGATATTATTTATTCCAAATTCACATGCTACAATGTAGATAATATGTAGTAGAAATCTGTAGTACAACTTTAAATTGTTGGCCCCGGTCTGTTTAGCCCTCGTGTGCACAAGATGACCGTAGAGCTACAAACCAAACTTATAGTACAACTTGGATAATGCTGTGTCTGTTACAAATCAGACATTCCGATAGTCCGACATTTTTAAAGAGGATTTTGTTTTAAACTTTGAAAAAAAGTTTCATTAATGCAATCTTAATAGTATACATAGTAGTGTAATACATTCAGTACAGAATATTTAGATCAGCCACTCAAACATATATTAAATAATAACTAAAATATATTTGTGAACTGTGACGTTTAAAATATTAACATATTACTAAAAAAAGAAACTTTCTGATGTAAAATTTTTGCAAGCTATGTAATCTATAACATAAATTAAAAAATAATAAGTACATAGAACACGAATTTTAATATAAAAGAACTTTAATTATTCAGAAAAATTCAGAAAAGCGAAAAACGACAATATAAAATAAATTTCTTATTCAATATAGTAAAAAAACAACTTAAATTTGTTTTATAATTCTTATTTTATAAAGGAATCCATTCATCACTCTATTCAGAAAACCGCTATTTTTTATTTGTTAAGAAATTAACTATTTGACTTTAATTATAATCATCAATCATATGCTTATTACATGGGTGAACGAAAAACAAAATGATGCAGTTTTTTCAGAGCTGCTTTAACGTCAAACTATTGTATCCATGCATATTTGGTTGTTCTTTAGTGCTGTGATAAATTGCCCTACGCTAACGGTTCAGCAAAAGATTTTGATTAACTTAAAACTCAAAGCATCTTTCAAAAGCCAAAATTATGAAATCAAAAGAAAAAAATTTAGTGATGGCATTATACAAGCTGTGCGGAGATTGTTGGACACATTGTAAAACTATTCTTAACAAAAAACTAAAGGCGTATAAAATATCTTTGCTGACTTATCCACGGACAACTTCTTCCATTCCTATTCTTAACATGGCAAAACTTCTTTGTATTATGGAATAATAGCAGTTGTGACATGCTGCTAATCTTGTAAAGTAGCGTAAAGTATCTGATAGGCAAAGAAATTATAAATCAATGCATATTATTCTGATGGAGTTAATTTTTATCTTTTTATTGAGAAGAATGATAAAACTTTGTTGCCAACATTGTTGAAATCGAATGTCGTTTGGGCAAGTAACCGATGTTTTTTTCCTTTTAGTAGCAGGCTACAATAAGCAATACAATAAAAAGAACACAAGGAATACTAAAATAACAACAAGAAATGAAGGAAATCATATAGTGACACACAGTAATAATCATACACAATAGAGGAAACAAATGCAGGGCAGACAGGAATATGGGATGACCGATGTAACAGCAAATTTTGTGAACAGCAGATTTGTTCAGAAATATAGTATATCACAACAAGGATAGATTCCATCATCCGCACTAGATCTAAAGTTAACCCTAACGTTACAATAACGTTTCGCTTACATCAAATTAAGTTGAGGAACATTGCACATCCCAGCAGTAAAAAAAAAATCACTTCTCTCTAGTAAGAATGAAAATTATTATCCAACAATAAAGAAATTCAAACATTCGCACCATTGCTGGTTTTCTTTAATTTTTCTTTTTAAACTAGTTTATATCAAGTAAATTATGTGATATATCGATAATTTAATCATATAAATGATTGGAAATTACATTTAAACTATATCTTTAAATGTACCATTAACAATAAATGTAACGACTGTGTGTCTTACAATTTCATTAGAAATCAAGACAATGTTTCAAATCTAATTCACGATACCCAATTCGTCAAACTTAAGCTAAAAACAGCGTTACCTCAAAAGGTGTAATCTGACTTTCGCAATAGATCTAATAAAACCCGAAGAAAAATAAAAGAGAATTTATCGCCAAACACAACGTGACACAGGGGAGTACATGAAATCCACTCAGTGGCTCAACTTTTTCTTCTAAATCTCCCTTACCGTGGATCTACCAAACAATCCCTTGATTAATAGGCGTCTTTAGGCTTCAAAGATGAACGGCTTCCGTTGTAGAGCATCCCCGAGGCTCCCAGTGATGTTCTAATACGATAAGTCTCCCGAGAAGAAATTATCCAGGTTTTGCCCATAGGTTAGGGCCCCGCTTTTGTTTCGGATAAGGGATAAGATACGACAAAATAAATAGAAAGAAAATTAGTTTACTGTGTTTGCACAATTTATTTTATCAGTTTTATACACAGAATGGCTATCATTAAATTATAGGTGTTTAAATTTCAATTAGTATAATTAATATAGAGGGACAACCTCTACACAGTTTTTGTAAACACTCTTTTAACCTATGAGAATATGACTTTTTAAGGTGAAAAGTTTAATTTTCGACACCAAAAAGCAAATAGGGCACTGTAGGCAAATTTAGGGCAATAAAATAGATATAAAAACTGAAAATATCAATATTTAATGGACATTTAACAATAACGTGTCCAATAAATATTGGTCAAACAAGTTTTGACTAATATTTTATAACATTTTAACAAATATAGTTTTTAAGCATTTGTTGGACATATACTTTTAAGGCAATTTTTTTGACGATTACAATTAGTCTTTAATAAAACAAACAATTGACAATTGACTTATCAGAAATTTACAATTAGTCTTTGATAAAAAAGTTGATGTGGATTTTGCAAATTTTTGTCTTTTTTGAAATCACTTCATGGAGCCATTAGTATATTTGGCTTACCTCAATTTTGCTGGGGCTTTTATGTGAAAATTTCGTTAGGTTGCCGATTCGTTAAGTCGCACTCTATCTCATGCCAGTCAGAATACTAGATTCTGCAGTCGATAGTACACTGCCCTAAAAAGTTAAGGAACAACATGTTTTTCGAAGCTCACCATAAAAAAAATGACAGTAAAAATAAAATTTATATTTTATATAAATGCTAAAAACGAACTTTATGCAAATTTATGCAGAAACGATAGCTGCCACACTTTTTTATAGAAAAGAACAGGTATATATAAAAAGAGAGAAAAAATATGCAAATATCAGGCTTTCGTAATTACGAGTGTAACTTTTGTTGATTTACAAATTTTGTTAGCAGATTGTTTACAATAGTCAGTGGAGTCCCACAATGTCTGAGAGAAGCCGTTTGCCCGATTCGTTAAAGGTGGCGGTCGGCGGATGGATGGAAAAAGGGTTGTCCCAGGCTGATGCTGCTAGGCGCGTCTTAATGTGTCTCTCAGTGCGGTCCACCGTCTCTGGAATCAATAACAAAAAGGAAGATTCTGTGTCTAGAACACATGTTCCAGGTCGACCACGTGCTACAACACCTGCAAAGATAGTTTTATATCTCTTTCAGCCGGAAGGAGAAGCAATTCTGCGTTGAAACTTGTTGCAGACCACTCTGTAGCATCGGGGAAAAAGAATATCCGCTAGTACGGTGCGAAGGCATCTTCACAATTCAGGTCTCTATGCAAGACGACCAGTTGTGACCCCCTTCCTCAACGGACGACAAAAAAGGACCGCTTATCTTGAACAAGAGAACACGTTTCCTGGACCAGACAGCGATGCGCTCCTGTACTCTTTACATACGAGTCCAGATTCACACTGGAGAGGATTCAGAACGTCTGCTGAACTGGAGGAAACAAAGCACCAGATATCACCAATCTAACACTGTTTAAAGACACGTTTACCGAGGTGGTGGAATAATGGTTTGGGCAGGAATCTCACTCAGTGGTCACACTGATCGGGATGAGATCCTTGTTCCATATGTCCACCCATATGCCGGTGCAATTGGCAATTTTCCATTCTGATGGATGATAATGCACGATCTCCCGAGCTGTAGTTGCTGAGGAATATTTTGAGGGTCTTGTTTTGGAGCGAATGAAAGGGGCTAATTTCCAGATCTGAATCCGATAGAGCATCATTGGGAGTCTCTTGGTAGGCAGGTTGCTGCTTTATGTCTTCCTCAGAGTCTTTAGAGAACTGGAACTCCGTGTCTCGTCTTCGCTTCCAATTTTTCGGTAACCGACAACTTAATTGCCAGCATTGAAAGTCGATGCCGCCAATGCATTCAATCTAGAGGAAGGCATATCCCTTATTGAAACTCATTTTTGTTATGTTTCTATGAATTTTACCACATAAAACTGTGATTATTATTTTCAAGAATGTACTTTTTCCACAGAGTTTGCTGTTTTTTGTTATAAATCATTTTTGCAGTTTTCTTATGTAAATATGTGCAACATATGCACATTAATGTACATGTTGCAGTTAATACATAACTGTTTTGCACATGTCACCCAAATTTGGTGTTTCTGCATTCATTCATTTGAAAATTAGGCGCAAAAAATCGGTTGTTCCTTAACTTTTGGAGGCCAGTATATTCTTCTGAAATAATGAACATAATACAAAATAGCAAGAAAGATATATTATATACGTCTCATTAATTAAATTATAAAATTAAATGACAAAAGTTGTAAAAAATAACTTCTTAATTATGAAGTTATCAAATAAATTACGCATGTGTAAAATAATTTTCTTTAGTTTTTACGCCTATTTTACTGCCAAAATACGCCTACTGCGTCTCTTGAATTCGTCGTCCCTGAATCGTCTTGAATTCGTCTTGAATCGTCCCTGAATTGTAACTGTAAATTCTTTCTTTACAAATCAACTTCCCATGGTTTAAATTTTTTGTATCGAAATGGTGTTGTATTTGTCGTGAAATGATGTTGAATTTTGATAGTACTATTTTTTTGCTTACCCAAAAAGACATTTTTTATAATTTAGTTCTTATCACATTGCTTTTATTTATTGCCCCTCTGTATCTTACTAAGGGGCGTGGTAAAAAATGGTCGTATAATTTTTGTCCTTAATAACAGGTAAAAAAGGGAATGTGCGTTTATCATTGCAGGTGAAATATGACATTGTAGATGCAATAAGATTAATGGAAAAAATTAAGGGCAGGAAGTAAGGAAGCATTCTTATCAGAATACTTGTTTTTCTAAAAAGTTCCATTTTATCTTTTTCAACAGTATTCTTGCCCTAAATAAATTGAAAGAAATATAATGAAGATAATTTTTTATAGTTTTTTAATGAATAATTTTTAAGAAAAAACATGTCTTTTTTTCAATGAAACACCATTTAATTCTCCCGCTAGATTCTAATAAATAAAATGCCGCAAATTGTTAACTTAGACAAACATCTATTTCAATTACTAACAGCAGTTCTGTTTTTTTACTTTAAACTATTTTAATTAATGATTCAATCCCTTGTAGTTCTCTGACTTAAAAGAAGTTATTTATACAATTACAGCAATAAATAATTACTTTTAAATTAATAGATTACATTCATTTGCTTGCAAATTTGACAGAACATGTTTAGTAATAACTCTAATAAAGTTTATTAAACATTGGAGTGTTTTTGCATACCGTATTTTTAAAAATACGGTATTTTTTTTTCTCCCTAGTGAGCATGCTTCTAGGAAACATTATTACAAATACGCATGAGCAATTTCCTACGAGCATGCGCGCTAGGAAAAAATACCGTATTTTTTAAAAATACGGTATGCAAAAACTCTCTATTATAGGTACTTTTTATTTCAATTTGAATTTAATAAAATTAATAGATCAATATTATCAATACCTAAAACTTAAACATGTACACAACCTGATGCATGCCTATAGCCCCAATAATAAATAAATTGAAAACAATTGGCTATACTCTTGAGTTTTCTATGTTTTTTTAGAAACACTACTTGATTCTCGGCTTGTCGTTCCCTGTAGAAGTAAATGGAATGCATCTCCCTCATGAAAAGGCCCACTGGGAACTGCCTGCTGTTCCTGCCACAGTAAGCGATACAATTTGTCTTCCCCTTTGGAGCACCTGCTCGCCGGAGACCAGACAATTTTTTCTGGACAACTCCCCTCAGGTTTTGGTCGTCTGAAAGAATGCCAATTGGTTTGGGAAGGATATGGATTAAGCGCAAAGGCATTTAGTGGAGAGTATTGTTGAAATCGCCTTGGCAATAGAACGAAATCTGGGTATTCTTAATTATATATTTTCAGTGAAAGCTGTTTGAATAGCTATACTTCAAGAAGCTTGTTTGTGCTTTTATAGATATTTCTACAATAGATAAGGAAGTAACAACTTGCTACAAGAAATAAACTGAATTTTCACATTTATTATCTATAATTTCTTTATTTAGTCTAAATTTTTTTTAAATTTAAAATGCCCAAATTAAGTGTCCTAAATATGTTTTGTTATTTTAGAGCAGTATTCATGTTTAACAAATCATAAAAAATTGTTTAGATGCATTCAAGTGGATAAATAATTCCCTGTTTAAATGTTGAATTTTTATATTCAAGTATCTCAAAAATATTTTCTAAGTAAATTCTTACAATTGTGTCATAATAATATGACTATTAAAAATATATATCGTTAATATACACAAATAACAAATAAAAAAAAATAATAAAAAAAAAATAATAATAAAATAAAAAAAAAAAAAAACAATATTTCTATATTAGTGTGACACTTGAAATGAAGCTATAAATTTTATTTTTATTTCGAATAAAATAGTGTGAAAATAAATTATCTTCTTTTTAATTACTATAAATTACCCTTTTATCATCTATTCCTGCTAAATTGTCTACACAATAAGAAGAGGTTAAAATATCCAAAGGACAATTAATTTCTCATAAAATATGATGAAAACAATAAAAAACTATAATAATAATCTTTGATAAGTGATAAATGTTTTGTTATGAACGATGTATGGCAATCTAAGAATTAATACTGAACTCAATACATTAGTTAATAAGAACATCAAACTTCAGACATGTTTTTGTGTGTATTATTTAAACCTTAAAGGGAAAACATTGCACATTAAAAATATACAGGATAATGAGAAGAATATAACAAAGTGACTTTTATATCGATCTTTCAAAGTTTCGTCACAAAAAAGTTGATTAGTTAATATTTTTGTTATTGCGCAGATTTTTGATGAATATTGAAAGTTCAGCATGCACACTAGCACTAGTTTAAGCAAAAGCAGCGTCGTTATTTAATATTGGGCTAATTTCATTAACTCAAAACAAGATAAAAACTTCCCTTTCGCTCCTTTCATAAAATACCACTCAAGCATACTTCACCCTAATGATATTAATTGCAGGTCCACGACTGAAGAGCCCTGTCACGAGCACTTGCATTTTTTTAAACAAAGAACACTGCAGACAGACGTACCAGAAAAAAAGAAGAACGGTATGATAAAAAAAAAAAGAAAAGACTGAACCATTTTTCTTGAAGGTTAATAACTTTCAGACTTGGAATCACCACTAACACAAATTCAAACAAGAGAAGGAAAGTTTTTATCAGTTTGACAGGCCTTCGTTAGCCACAATAGCCCGACAGTCTGCCAACGGTGTCATCGATCAAAGAGATTGATCGATCTCCGCAGGATTGAACGAATATATTTTGGCGTCCCAGGAAACCTTTAAATTGGGCGTCAAACGTTGCGACGGAGAGGAACTCTAGTGACATAAAGTTATGGCCCCGATAAAAAGAAGGGCCATATGAAATCTTCGGACACAATAAAGTCTCAATATCATGTCGGTGACACAGACGTTGCTGGCTGCATGTTAAATGAAGGTCACTTTGAAGTTTGCGTTTGAAAGTGACGTAAAGTTTAAATGTTGTCAGTGGCAAGGTATATTAATTATAATATCATTAAAGACACCGTTTTTATTATGAATTGTATGGTATTAATTATTTTAAAATTAAAAATATAAACTTAATCTTTTCTTTTAACAGATCTATTAAATTAATGTAACCCTGTCTGTGACATTGAATATCGATTCATTTAACATGTCACATCTATGAAGGTCAGATATGAGGTTGCAATTGAATAGAATATTTTGTTACTTATCTTATTTTATAACAAATATATTAAATTAATGTACCCCCTGTCTGTGACATAGCTGTGGTTCCAAGTTAAATGAAGGTCATATGAGGTTTCAATCGAAAATGATGATTATAATTTTTGGTTACTTATCTTATTTTTATAAAAATCTATTAATTTAATGTATCCTGTGTGTGACATAGATGTGGTTCCAATTTAAATGAAGGTCACATTAGAATTAATCGAAAATGATGAATGAAATTTCTTGCTATTAAAATAACATGGATATTAAAAAAAAGATAAATAACAAGAAATTTCCTTTATCATTTTTCTCAAGAATTTCATTTATTTTAATTATTTTATTTTTTAAATTAATATTTTTATTTTTAAATAATAGGATTATATTAAATTAATATGACCCTATCTGTGATACATACGTGGCTCAAAATTAAATGAATGTTCACATGAGGATTCAATCGAAAATGATGAACGAAATGTCTTGTCCTTGTTATTTATCTTTGAAATTCTATTATCCACGTTATTTATCTTATTTTTATTATCCTTGTTATTTATCATATTTTTAAAACAAATCTATTAAATTGATATGACCATGTCTGTGACATAGACATGGCTCTAAGCTAAATAAAACTCACACAAAGTTTCAATCGGAAATTAAGAATGAGTTTCCTGTTAAAATATATAACTTTAAAATTATAAAAGTGTTACTGGCCTTTTCGTTTATTATTATCTCAAAATTATAATTTGTTAGCAAGGTCATTATATATTTATCTGCAATATTGCATATATATATATATATATATATATATATATATATATATATATATATATATATATATATATATAAAAATATATATATATATAAATTGTTTTGTTACCTTTTAATAATGTATTGAAAGATTAAGTTTATCTTTAGATGTCACTTTTGTTCTATTAAAATATAAGAAAAATTTGAAATGATGCCATAAAATTTGAAATAAAGTTTTATAATTAAATATATTTTTTATTAATTTAACCACATAAAAATTATACCCATAAAATTTATTGCAATTGTTGAATAATTTGTCTATGGTAACTAAGTCTAAGTCTAAGCCTATGGTTTAAGTTTTTGGAAATTCATTAGTTATATTTTACTAATCATCCATAATAATAATAACCATCCAGTTATAAATATCATATAATGAAGGATGCATTAAATTTTAAATTAATTGATAGTCTCTACACTTAAAAGTATATTGGTATCAAAATCAGACAATATATTTATTCAAAAAAGTAAAACATTTTTAACCAGGAAATCCTGCCTGTAAGTATCGATTAAGTAATAGGTATTCACATAAAAACCATTACCTCTACTCGTGAAAAGGATCCCGGTTTGCTATTCAGATATGCATTTGTGCGTTCTTTTAATTAAACCGGAACCCAACGCACCCTGCACCAGACACTTTAATGTCAGTGTCTGAAATAATCGAGATGCAGGCGTATGCCCCCAGCAATTTAGACTACACGGCGGTTTATGTTTAAAAGCTGTTTTACTGAAGTCGTCCTAAAACACGAGATGAGCAAACTAAGTGAATGCGTCTCTTAATAAAATGTTTAAAGTACAAGTACTCGGGGTTTTAAAGGAGGGCCTTTTTAAGTAGCTGGGCCCTGCGTGTGAGGAAGATGTTGGCCAACTGAAAGAGTCAAAGGGAGAGGGAGAGAAAGCAGTTAAATTAAGACTGCAGACCACTTGGAACTGAAAAGGAGATTCAAAAGAAAATATTTCCTTAAGATGTAGGGTTGCAGACCTCTGCAGAAAATGTATCCACAGCCAGTTGTGAAAGAAAACAGATGGGCTTGAGACGCCATTGAATAACTGGGCATAGAATAATATTACGCCTTAGGAATTCTAAGTTTGCATTGTAATAAAAAAAAAGACGTATTATGGGATTCGTTAATTTAAACTTTGATGTTTAATATGTTTTGATACAACTACATTCAAAATAAGTTTAATTACTTGTTATTATTATATGTGTGAAATTATATGAGTTATTATCTTTCTGTCCATTAATTTTTTCACGCAGTAGATTTAAAAATATTAGCGATGTTAAAAAATATTTTCTACACGTAAATGACAATTTAAATTACGTTAGAACGTTGACAAAAATAACGTTAAAAGATACGTTACCTAAGATAAGGAATTAGAAAGGTATTTTAAATCTTTAACTATTTATTTATAAAATAACTGTCTAAAGCCTTTTATTAAAAATTCTTACAGTTAATTTTAAAGTAAGTGATAACTGATATAAAATACTTCACTATTTCAATATGGGAAGAATATATTCTATATTATTTATATATACATATTAGATTATCATTTCAATATAGAAAAATAAATAGTAATTTATTTTTACTAAAAAATTAAATTACTTATTTCGATTACACGTTATATAGATTTTTTAATATCTATATATATACCGATGATTATAGATATTTTAAATTATTTGTTGTATAGAGGATACTTACAGATTTTAATAACTCCAAATTTTCGAATATTATAATATATTTTATTCAATAAAATTAGAAGATTTTTAACCATGAAAACATGCCTGAAAATATTGATGATTAAGTAATAGCTATTCACTCAAAACCATTACCCCTACTCTCATGAATGGGGATCCAGGTCTGATATTCAGATTTGCATTTGTTCGTTCTTTTAATTAAACCGGAACCCAACGCAACCCTGCACCAGACACTTTAATGTCTGTGTCTGAGCCAATCGTGATGCATTCGTATGCCCGCAGGCAATTTAGACTACACGGCGGTTTATGTTTAAAAGCTGTTTTTACTGAAGTTGTCCTTAAAACACGAGATGAGCAAACTAAGTGAATGCGTCTTTTAATAAAATGTTTAAAGTACACGCTCGGGGGGCCTTAAAGGAAGGGCCTTTTTAAGTAGCTGGGCCCTGCGTGATGAAGATGTTGGCAAACTGAAAGAGTCAAAAGCAGGCAGAGAAAGCAGTTAAATTAAGACCACAGACCACTTGGCACTGAAAAGGAGATTCAAAAGAAAATATTTTTTAAGATGTGTGGTTGCAGACCTCCGCAGAAAATGTATCCACAGCCAGTTGTGAAAGAAAACAGATGGGCTTGAGACGCTAATTGAATAACTAGGGCATGGAATAATATTACGCCTTAGGAATTCTAAGTTTGCATTGTATTAAGTAAAAAAAGACGTATTATGGGATTCGTTAATTTAAACTTTGATGTTTAATATGTTTCTGATGGAACTAGATTCAAAATAAGTTTAATTACTTAATATTATTATGTGTGTGTAATTATTCGAAATATTTTCTTCCAACCAATTATTTTATGACATAATGGATTTAAAAATATGAGCGGTGCTAAAAATTTATTTCTATATGTAAATGACAGATAAAAATAACGTTAGAATGTATTATACGTTAGACAGTTAAAACAACTTTAAGAGATACGTTACCTAAGATAAGGAAATAGAGTTTATTTTAAATCCTACCATTTATTTTCAAAATAACTGCATAAAGCTATTTATTAAAAAGCCTTTTTAGTGATTTTTTTTTTTAAAAAGTAATTAACGATCTAAAAATAATGGTATTTTGTATGGAAGGGAGATTTTCGATATATATTTATAGCACTCGGTTATCATTTCAATATATATAAGAACAAATATTAATTTCTTTTACTCAAATACCATTATATGTTTCAATTATATGTTATATAGATATTTTAATATCCATATATACAGATGATTTTAAATATTTTTAACTATTTGTTATATAGAGGATATTTAAAGATTTTAATAACTCCAAATTTTAGAATCTTATAATATATTTATTCAAAAAAAATTAGAAGATTTTTTACCATGAAAAACATGCCTGAAAATTTAATCAATATTTTCAGGCATGTTCTATTCACTCAAAAACCATTACCCCTACTCATGAAAAGGATTCAGGTTTGCTATTCAAATTTCCATTTGTGCGGTCTTTTAATTAAACCGGAACCCAACGCAACCCTGCACCAGACACTTTAATGTCAGTGTCTGAAATACTGAGATGCAGGCGTATGCCCGCAACAATTTAGACTACACGGCGGTTTATGTTTAAAAGTTGTTTTACTGAAGTTGTCCTAAAACACGAGATGATGAGCAAACTAAGTGAATGTATCTTTTAATAAAATGTTTAAAGTACACGCTCGGGGGCTTTAAAGGAAAGGCCTTTAAGTAGCTGGGCCCTGCGTGATGAAGATGTTGGGAAACTGAAAGAGTCCAAGGGAGGAGAGGAAGCAGTTAAATTAAGACCACAGACCACTTGGAACCGAAAAGGAGATTCAAAAGAAAATATTTTCTTAAGATGTATGGTGGCAGACATCTGGAGAAAATGTATCCACAGCCACATGCGAAAGAAAACAGATACAGAATAAAATACTTCACTATTTCAATATGGAAAAAGATTTTCTATATTATTGGTATATATTTATTCGATTATCATTTCAATATACAAGAATAAATAGTAATTTGTTTTTACTAAAATTTCATTATATATGTTTCAATTATAAGTTATATAGATTTTTTAATATCCATAAATACCGATGATTATAGATATTTTTAATTATTTGTTATATAGAGGATACTTACAGATTTTAATAACTAAATTTTTAAAATCTTATAATATATTTATTCAAAAATGTAAAAACATTTTTAACCATTGGCAAACATGCCCGTAACTATCGATTGAGTAATAGCTTTCACGTAAAAAAATCATTACCTCGGCTCTTATGAAAAGGGATCCCGGTTTGCTATTCAGATTTGTATTTCGCGTTCTTTTTAATTAAACAGGAACCCAACGGAACCCTAAAATCAAGAACCCTTTTTAATAAAGTAAAATAAGGATTTAATGTAACAATTTCCATGGACTTTTGAATTTTATTTTTGGATTTAATAGAATTAATTTTTAATTTTTAACTTTAAGAAACATATTGTCTCGTCTTATTATGTGTGTCATTTTTTGATCATAATGAGAAACGCCGTGTTAGTTTAAAAAAAATGTGCTAATATAATCATGTAAATATAATATTTTATTTCATTTTATTTAAAGCTGAATAATTTAAATTAAACTACATTAAAAATCCCCGCATAAACTAATATCCGTATCTTATAATATACTTATTCAAAAAAGTACAACATTTTTAACCAGGAAAACATGCCTGTAAGTATCGATTAAACAATAGCTATTCGCTTAAAAACCATTACCTCTACTCATGAAAAGGATTCCGATTTGCATTTGTGCGTTCTTTTAATTAAACCGGAACGCAACGCAACTTCTGCCCAGACACTTTAATGTCAGTGTCTGAAATAATCGAGATGGGCGTATTCCTGCAGCAATTTAGACTACCGGCGGTTTATGTTTAAAAGCTGCTTTTACTGAAGTTGTCCTAAAACACGAGATGAGCAAACTAAGGGAATGCGTCTCTTAATAAAATGTTTAAAGCACACGCTCGGGGGCTTTAAAGGAAAGACCTTTAAGTAGCTGGGCCCTGCGTGATGAAGATGTTGGTAAACTGAAAGAGTCAAAGGGAGGGAGAGAAAGCAGTTAAATTAAGACCACAGACCACTGGAACTGAAAAGGATATTCAAAAGAAAATATTTTCTTAAGATGTATGGCTGCAGACATCTGGAGAAAATGTATCCACAGCCACATGTGAAAGAAAACAGATGGGCTTATAACGCTAATTAAATAACTAGGCTTGGAATAATATTACGCCTTAGGAATTCTAAGTTTGCATTGTTTTAAGTAAAAGACATATTGTGGAATTCGTTAATTAAAAACTTTGATGTTTAATATGTTTCTGATAGAACTAGATTCTAAAAAAAGTTTAATTACTTGATATTATTGTGTGTGGGGAATGATTTGCAATATTTTCTATCTGCAAAATAATTTTATCACAAAGTGAATTTAAAAATATTATCGGTGTTAAAAATTAATTTCTAAGTGTTAAAACGTTGACAAAAATAACGTTAAAAGATAAAAGTTATCTAAAATAAGGAAATATAGAAATATTTTAGACTCTTAACCATTTAAATATTTAAAGCCTTTGTTATTTTTTAAATAAGTGGTTAGTGATCTAAAATACTTCTCTCCTTTATTATGGAAATGAGATTTTCTATTTATATCCATAGCACTCCCTTATCATTTCAATATACAAGAACAAATGTTAATTTCTTTTTACTGAAATCCCATTATATGTTTCTATTATGTATTATAATTGTTTAATATTAATATAACACTGATACTTATAAACGGGTATTTACGTATAGATTTTAATAACTCAAAAACTATTTTTTGAAGTTGATTAAAAATTTCAGAGGAGAAACGCTAAACTGATAATTAAATTAGTAATAAAAGCAGATAAAAAATAGATATTTCCAAATATTATAATTTTGGAAATAAAAATGAATTATAGTTCATAAATTTTTGAAATAAATCTAAATTTTAATATTAATAACATCAAATAACATCACAGATAAAAGTAGCAAAATGTTTACTAAGGGAGAAACAAAAACATACAAATACAAATTTCCTATTTTTACAAATTTAAAATAGTTTGCTTGTTATCCTAATGATAGCAATGTGTGTCTCATGCTTAAGAGAAGTTATAAACTTATTTGAACCATTTGTTGTTATATATTGCGAATAACTGTAGTAAGGAAAACGTGTTATTAAATTTTTATATCAACGAGTTATTCTATATGGATCTAGATATTTTGTTTCATTATCTCAAAATTGAACAGAATTTTAAAAATGAAGTATTGGTATCAGTAATTTGTTATATCTAAATTTATGCCTACAACATTTTTATGAAATTCTTTTAGTGTGTGTGTGTGTATAAATAATTATAAATTTTACTTTATTTAAACTTTATCTTTGTATGCGAAATGAATAAAAGCAAATAAATGTTCAGAAACAATTGAGACAGCCAAATAATGATTAACAATACATTCTCATATCTTCCAGAGTAATTATACTTCCGGAGTAATTTGCAACAACATTCACGTACATCAAATGTCTTTCCAAAAAACGGCAATAGTTCACCAAACTAGAAAATTGATAAAGAAGGAAACGAAAAAGATTCCCTTCAAATCATAATCCTTGGTAAAAATAATTGCCATAGCCTTGTTTTCACAGTAAAAACAGAAAAATGTAAAATACTAAAAAAATAAGGAAAATTAAATATGGTCTATAACAAGAATAACTAATGAGACATCAACAATAATAACAAACATGCACAACAGTATTAATTTTTTTTTTTTATCCTTTACAATGTTCCTACTCTTAAAACGCATTATAAGAAGGAAAACTTTTGTAAATATAAAGTTTAATACTTCATAATTTATGATTCATACCGAATAGTGTTCGATATAAATTTATTACTTTTACAGCGAAGATATACAAGAATAAATTTCAAAATACAAGTATAAATATTAAAATTAAAATTTTTATTAGATTTGTAATGTTAATTTTAGTTATATATAATTCTCCTATCGTCCTTAATAACGAAATTTGAAAAAAGCAACAACATTCAACAACCAAATTATGCAACAATCAAATATCAGAAATGCAATTATGAGGATTTTATTTTATTAAATATTAAATCGATTTCTCAATTTAGTTTTTCGTTAGCTTTTTTTTATAGATTAAAATCTCAATCTTTTAATACCAAGTAAAATAAATGACAAAGGTTACCAATTCAAGAAACAATTTAAAAACAGCAAAGAAGGATTCACAAAAAAAAGAATGTCATACTTCCCCTTAATGGTATCGGTTGAAACGTGCCACAGCATTCACGTACGTTTAATGTCTTTCCAGAAGAAAAAGAAGACAATCAAACTTCGAACAGTTCATCCGTCTAGAAAAGGGTTAAAGAAGAGAGAAAAACAATTCCCCTTCCAAATCATATTCCCTTGGGCAAGCTATTACCAAAGTGCTGCCTTGCAGCACAAACTGACAAATGTCAAAGACAAAGAGAAGTAAGAGCAAACAAGCAAAAAGTTTTTACATCAGCAAGAATGACACCAGAACCCGCAAAACAGTAACTCCTCACATTTTTTCCCTCTTACTTTTCCATCCCTTTTCACTGTTCTTTCTCCCGAACCGCGATATAAAAGGGGTGAAAGTTGCAGAACGCTTTATCGAACCATCCATCTTAATTGATCAAACGTTGGCGGTACCTTCTCATGTAATAGATGGTGACTATTTAATTGGCTTAGCTCAATGCGATATTTTTTGTGCATCCCGGTTAAGATGAATTTCGTGAGTGTTTTCGCGGTATCTGGATTTACCCGGGAATGAAAGAATGTGTGGGAAATAATTGCTTTTGGAAGTGTTTTATCTTTTCTTCCAATATTTGGCTCTTATTCGTCTCCATTATTGCAGATGGGAAAAAAAGGCAAAGGGAAAATAAGTGATTTTCAGATTTTTGGTATAAGCTCGTTATAGAAACAAAACTAAATATGTTAAAAGTAACGTTCGAAATGAAAGGATTCACATTAAGTTAATGCGTTTGTATTTTTAGTTGTTTCGCTGTAATTTTGTGCTTAACAGAAGAAAAATATAAATATTCTGCCATCTTTTCCAGAATTTCATATTCCCTTTGATTTGTAAATACTTTTTTAAGGAATACTAATAAATGTTTTGTATATTTCATGTTTTCAAAATATTTCTTGATTTCAAAATAGAAGGCATTTTTAAGCAGCATAAATAATGCATTATTTTATACAATATTGAAGTGAAATTTTCGAGAGGATTGTGGTTTAAAAGAATTTAGATGCTTCTTAAAAAATCATCTTTAGCTGAATTCCATATTCTCTTTGATTGTAAAGAATATTTTAAGAAATACTAATAAATGTTTTGTATATTTAATGTTCTGAAACTATTTCTTGATTTCAAAATAAAAGGCATCTTTAAGCAGCCTAGATAATGCATTATTTTATACCATATTGAAAGTGAGATTTTTAATAAGACTGTGGTTTAAAAGAATTCGGATGCTTTTTGATTTGCTTTTCATGAAGTTTCTTTTAGAAATGAAGGAATTACGAATTATTGTTCTCCTTTAAAATTTAAATTTTGATACAACTTTTCAATTGCTGTGTTTCTTCATTTACCTTTCTGTTTTAAATCGGAATTTTATTGCTTTTAACAACATTTATTTTCGAATTATTTTATTGCTTCAATTAAGTAACATTTAAAATATTTCATTTTTGCATAAGCTAATTTAAAATTAACAACAAGGAATTATTTCGTTTTATATAAAGAACACGTATCATATACTCGTAAAAATAAAAAGACAGTTTTTAAAGTGTTTTAAACATGCTTTCATTTTTCATTTTTCTAAATATTTTGTGCATAATTCTTGCATACGTAAAATATTTCTATTTATTATAATCCAATCTTGTTTGTTTGAATCCTAGGAACATGATACATTGTAAAGATTATTTAGGAATACCATAATGCTTTAATGGACATTAGTGCATAACCAGTATTAATGTCCATTAATAACTAGCAATAATGGACATTAATGGACATAATTCCTTATTCAAAGATGACATTCCCTTTTCGCTGTTTATAAATAAGCATGAAATTATAACATCTTATGAACATTAAAAAGTACCTGTTTTAAAAATTTTTATGAAATTAGCAATCATGCACGGGTTCCTAATTTTCACTTTTACATTGTTGCCCTTTTGAACTATTAAGGAAATTAATCATTCTCTGTTTTATTATAATGCAAAAAGTTTAATAAGTTTAATTTTATAAATCTCGATAACGAAATATTCAACAGCCAGTTAAATTTTTAATAAATAATGAATCTATAATTTAACTTTTTATTCCATAATAATTTCATATTTTTGTTAATTCTAAAAAAAAGTATGTCTCGTTTTAAAATTTAAAATAAATTTTCCATCAATACAAAAAAAAAAATTATTGTTTATAAATTTCGCTGTCAAATAACTATGAATATTTCTCTAATGATATAAGTTGTGGAGAAATTTGTTTGTGAATTTATTAAATTAAAATCTTAGAATTAGTATTTTTGCACATTAAATTTTTAACTTTTGCATTATTTGAAAAAATGTTGTATCTGACTGACATAAATCAAAACTTAAAAATGCATAATAAGCTTTAAAATCCTTCGTGATTAATTAATTGACCACCACAAGAGGAAAAAGTATGTTGCATTGAAATAAATTACAATAAAAAAAATTCAATTAAATAGTAATAATGAATAAACTTTAAACTATAGATCATTTTAAATTATAATTTGCCAGAAAGAGATAATAATACTTGTTTAAGATAATATATCCTCTCATGTAAGTTTGTAATCTATTATGATGTATGTCACTACTACTAAAAGTAGTTATCTGCATCTGGTTTATTGAAATTGTTTCATTCTTCATAACGTTTACTGCTGTGAAATAAATCAAATATATGTAAATACTTGATAAATTAGATAATTTATCAGTTTAAATATTCCCAGACTTTTTTAAGTAACTCTAACTGGGTAATTAGATTTATTCAGATTACATTTGGATTTCTAGAAATAGAAGTTTGCAGTCAGTCATTAATCTAAATTGCTAAAAACATGAGTAGCTTATTTTAGTAATCATTTTGTGAAACGTTTCGTTATTATTATAACGTTTAAGAATGAATAAAAGTACACTATGATGGTATATCAATATGTGAAGAGAACATCAACGTTCAACAGTTATTTTGAGGGAGATAATCTTGTCGAATCGGAATTTTATACTTATTAAAGTTAATATTCCATTTATTTAAAACAATTAATTTACTGGGAATAATTCAATGATAGCATATTTTCCATAACATCTTCTAGATTATTCAAAGCAATGACAATAACGATTTGAAAGGAAGTTTTGAGTCCTCCGGCAGTAATGAGACCCAGTTGATTTTATGAGAAAGTTCACAACAGTACTGGTCCCATCTCTTTAATGACAATAGTTTGTTTATAAAAATTATAAACATAACTGTGGTGCAATTTAATTACAATTAAATTTTTACAACCAAAAATCTGCTGTCTCCAAGTGGTGTATCTACTCCCCACCATAGTGTCTAGAATGTTACCAAGTGAGAAGCGAGCAACAGTTCATTGAGCATCACGACTAACATTTGAACACATGGACATTTCCTACCACCATGTATCGTTTATAGTATACAAGGTCTCTGAAATAATATTACAAAAAAATGAGCTAAATTTTTTTTTTTTTTTTATGAAACAAGTAATTCATGCTTTACTATAAATTTGAATCAGAACCAGTAGTATGCAATACTTTTAGTATGTTAAAAGATTTTTTTTTTATATGAAAAAAAAAAATTATAATTTAATACTACTAAGAGTATGCAATAAAGTTTTTTAAAAATATGCAACTTTCACTGTTAAAAATAATAATTAATGAAAGTTGCAAATTTTTTAACATAAATTTGAAAAAAAAAAAAAAAAACATGTAAATGCAATATGTAATGTAAATGCAATATGTAAATACAATAATGTTTAATTTAAAATATATGTTAAACTTTTTATGCATATGTTTTTTATTTAATATATTCAACTAAAAGCAATTAAATGCTTATAAAACAAATTGTAATTCTTATTTAATAATTTTACTTATAAAGAATGCTTAAACATGGGACTGTATAAAAACAATCATATTTTTCATTAAAAGTTCTGCTCAATCTCACTACAGTGGTTTTTTTTCGTGTAATATTTATTTATATTAAGATAAACACATTTTTTAAAATACAGAAAATACTACATTTATTCAGAAAATATCCCTTTTATATTTTTGTATATACATTTTTAAAGAAAGATTAATTGTGTTTTGCATGAATTTTAAATTTGAATTATATGTTTTGCAAAATATTACAGTAAAATAAACATGTACTTTACTTCATTTTTTAACAAATTTAATTTTTAATTGTGTCCTACCTAAACCAGTGTGTGTGTGTGTTTGTAAAATATTATAGAATTTACCCCAGTATAAAATGAACTTTTAGGAAGGTTAATCCAAAATTTTTAAGGGCAGAAATAAAATTTGAAAGAACGATTTAAATTATGAAGGCAAAACTAACAACTTAATATCATAAAAAACTTTATATGAAATAAATTTGAAATGAAAATGTTAATGAACGAAATGGGAAAATACTTTTTTGGGGGGGAATATATTCCGAAAGTTAAATATATAATTTTTTAACGAATTAAAATTTCAATTTTTTTCGAAACTAATATTATTTGAGAATTTCTTTTCCGTTCTATCAAAAATGGATAAAAATTTCGTTAATACTGTAATTTTAATAGCGGAGTTATTAAAATTATATTTTCAACGAAAATTTTAGATTTTTCAATTAGGCCGTTATGTGAGAAAATGAGTCAAAATTCGTACAAGTAAATTATTCTTTTCGATGTGTTAAAAGAGAAATGAATTCCTCGTCAACATTCCACAGCTGAATGATAGTACTTAAAAAGGGGTAAAAATAGTGAATTAGTGTATTAATATGCTTGCTGATAATTTAATAAAAGTTTTATTTAATAAAATTAAAACTTTAGAAAATCAGAAAAAAAAATCACAAGAAGTGAACTATATAATAGTTGTTTGGTGTATTTAAAATTCCTTTAATTCGATCTCATGTATTATATATTTATTAAATAATTATATATTAAAAAAATACATCTACAATTTATTAAATTAATATCATGTGATTAATTTCCTTGTTCATTTCGTTAAAGCATTACTTAAATATTTTGCAAAATTAAATGAAACAAAAATTAAAATTTCACCTCTATGCATTTGAATTTAAAGATAAAGTGATTTTAATAAAACTAATGTTTTTCAGTTAGTTACTCACTGCAACACTTGAATGGCACGGGATATGGCAAGGGAGACTTGTGACAAAGGCATGAAAAGTATGATTCTGCAAAATAAATAAATAAATAATTATAAAATTAAATTAATTATCTAAATTGAATAGTTTTATACTTATTATTAGAAAACAAAAATTACCTAATCATATTATCTTTTAATTGTGTTCAATGCATGTGCAATTCTTCTGAGTCTGGAATCGCTTCTCATAGTGCCAGGAATTTCATGAAGTGCTTTTGGGTTTATCTCTCATCTAGGGTGCGTTTTGTTAAAATACAGAACATGAATTTAGGAAATTTGGGTTGTGTTTAGCATTGTTAATATATACGACTTTAGATAAAGTTTTTTATGTAATAGAATACTCTTCATAAATAAATTGAAAAATTATTCAATTTTCTTAAAAATAGAAAATGTTTTTCCTTATTTTTATTGATGTAATTCATCGTTTGGACCATACTAGTTATTTAAGCATTAAAAGGAATTATATTTCTCTCCATTATGAATTTAGACACCAATTGTATTTCATGGAATCCTTCTTATCTCTACCACATTTTATACCATTTCACTAATTAGATAGAGCAAAAAATAGGTTTGAATAATATCAGCTTAATTAGGACTACGATGCATGGAAAATGTGCAGAATGTGCATTATATATGCATGAACGCGTGATAAGACATGATACATGATAAACGGTATAAATGAAAACCAAAATTTAATTATCGTAAACTAAATATTAATGTTCCACTTTATGCATTATATCATGTCTCTCTCACTATCTCTTGTTTTAGAAAACATCCTTTAGTGTATATTGGTACGTATGTTTAAGTAAATTAATTTTGTAAAAATTTAATGTTGTATACCATATAAATACGAGTTGTTAATTTGCATTTTTCCAAATATTCTTTGATTATTTTTATGGGGCAACATATTACGTATTTTTCCTTATTTAGACATTTTACACTACCCTTATTATCTTTTAGTCTTTTATACCTTCATTGTTTATGAATTATGCAGCATCTGTTTTTATTGATTAACTCTCCCATTTGATTTACTAGCTGTCATTCCTCTATCTGAGTATTCAGTCCATGTAATTACTAATTGCAATAAATATCTTGAATTTATTGTGTATTTAAATGTTGAGTGTGCTTTATTTATGTATATTACAAATGTTTTTATGCTATGATTTCTGTAAAAATATACATCTCTTTAGCCACCTACTAAACGTATTGCATATTAGTTTAATCACATTATTTAAAATTATATTATATTAAATATCTCATTACTATTACAATATTTATCACTACATTTAAAAATTTTTCTTTGTGTTTCACCTTATATTAATACTGTTCATTTTAAAATTGCATCATATTCAGTCACTGAACTGTCAAAAATTGATACTGAAAATTTCAATTTTCTTTCTATTTATTTTATATACCTGCATAAAATTTATAATTTCTATATGTGTTCTCCAACCTAGTTCTATGTGTGTTCTTCAACCAGCGATATTCAGTTAATTGTTGAAAGTTTGAACTCTAGTCTTTTTTTGTAAAATCTTCATTTTAATCAAACCTCAATATTCTTGCAATTTGTGTATACACAAATTCACCCACATCCTTCTGAATCTCCCACAATAATAAATTAATCAACAATAGTAGTAACCATGAGAAAGTAATGATCATTTTAATGTCCATGTCTACATATAAACCAAATAAACCACAAGGCTTAATAAGTATTTTTTTTCGTTTCTAAGTATCATTTATGATATATGAGTCATTGAACTTTGCCAAATAAATTTAATAGAGACATAACATTTAACACGTGATGCTCTAATTTCTGAAACGTGTGGGTTGTTTATTAAGTAATTGTCACTTACTCATTTCTCTAATAGACTAAACAAGCTTCCACATCTGGCATGAACTAAATGAAATAAAAAAGAAAACTTCCAACTCGATGAATTTGAGGTCACATCAATTATAACGAAATTAGCTCGTAATCTTGTTGATTTAATATTTAAGGCCGTGTGTTTTATCCGTTCAAACCTAAACGCATTCCAGTTAATTGAGTAAATTGTGCTGTTATAGAGTTAATCCAAACCCATGTGGAGTATTTATTTTAAAAGTGAAAGACTTTTAAGACTAGTGTAGATGTTAAATGTAAATAATTGTTTTAGCGAGTGATAGGAAAATGAAATAAAATTTCAATTAAAATAAAGGAAAATAAAATGACATTCGAAATTTTAGAGAAGGGAATTTGCTGGCTTTTTGGTAGTTTAATGGAAGCTGTTTAAATTATTTTGCTAAAATATTCCTATATAAACTATGATTCTATTTTACTTGTTATGTTTGTATTTGTATTTCAAATTACATGCACATTATATCTTGCATTTAATGTTTGGTACTTACGTATTAACGGTACCTTGGCGATAGACTTGGCGGTTTTTAAGTGTCGCCAATCTTTATTATTTGGAATAAAAATATTTTGAAAGCGTTTTGATTTTAAATGAAGTGTTTCATACATATTTTTATTATTTGGAACAAAAATTTTTACTGCAGATTGGCGCCAAATCTGTAGCTGCGGTTGGCGCGTGTGCTCTTTATTGGCGCAACTGTCGCCAAGGTACCGTTAATACGTAAGTACCAATGTTTTTACTTCGAAGATGAAAAATTTTTAATTTTTTCAAATTTAAATTTTGCAGCTTAAATACAGCTTTCCTGAAAACATTCCATGTATTCTTTTTTTGAATTAATTAATATTAATTTGATTTCATGATTAGGATTTGGTTTGGTTTGTCGCTCTACGGTCATTTTATGAATAGTTTAGGCTAACTTGACCAGGACCTACAGTTTAACTTGGATTCCGAACCACTAACAAACATCCATGCTAATACCCGGATTTGAACCTCAAGCCTGTGGTACCAAAGGTTAGAGAGCTAGCCAATTGGACATCAGTCGCGGCAATTTCATGATTAAAAAGTGCATTTCATTTCGTGAAAAGTTGTTCATGATAGTATGTTTTAAGAAAAATTTTGATGGGGGTTAATTTCATATTAGTATAACTCTGATTAATATTTATCGAGTATTCTTTATGTAATGCTCAATAGGAAATTATATATAAATATGATTAATTATTGCTAAGTTTAAACAAATCATAAGAAGGTGTGATAGAAACGATATTACTATAGATATTACATAAAAAGTTTTTAAAATATTTTGTTAAGCACCAAAATTAAATTTCTTTTTTAAATTAGTAATTTCTTTTAAACATTTTTGGATATTTATATTAAATGAAAATTTTTTTCGATAAATGAAAAGTAAAATTATACATATTCATATTCATAAAATAATATTTATAGATGAGGAATTTATATTTTTAATGCAGGATATATGAAAAGTTTTTTTAACCATTTAGTAATTAGTACCATTTTGAAATGTTGCATGCAACCTTTCCACACATGCACATTAAATATCTTTATCTATCGGCTGCCCTCAGATGCCATTTGGAAAGTATTCGCTTGGGACAACGTTTATTTATAAATAAATAAAACTTCTCAGATTGATTCGTTTTTCGAATGAATACAGCCGTAATCCATGAGTAAATTAGTGGAATGCATGGAGATAACGCCATGAGATAAGATTAAGCCTTTACATAGACAAAGACATAATGAGGTACGAAGTGGAGACAGCACATCATTCATGAGACCCTAGTGCAGGAAGAGTATGAAAGAATTCATGTGAACACTATCTAAATGATTTCATCATTATATAATGATTTCCCTCTAATATTCAAAAAGTGTTCTCTAAGAAATTTTGATTGATAGCTTATATTTAGAAGTTTGCCATTTGGTGGGTTGAAAAATTAAGGAATTTAAGAGGGACAGTGTCGAAGAAAATAAGTTTTTTTGACAAAATTTTCCACAATGAAAAACATGGATATCTCCACTTTATACCGGAATGAATATAGTATAGTAGGTATATAGTATAACAGAAGAATGTATATAGTTATATAGTACACCGGAATGAAGATAGTATAGTAGGTATATAGTATTCAGGAATGAATGTATAGTAGGCATAGTTTACCGGAATGAATTTAATAGTAGCATATGGAATGAAGGCATTCAATTTCATACATGAAAGTGAAGTTCTTAGCAAACAGTTTCAGCCCGAAAATCACGTGCACTATGTTTTGAGATATGCAATGTATTTTGTTGTGAATTACATGTCTTGGGTAATACACTTAATGATTCCTTAAATAAATTGCATCGTGAAATCGTGAAATTTAAAACCAAAGTCATGACACGTTCAGTAGAAGAATCACATTGTTTCACGACAATATTCGTCCACATGTGGACAATCGATCCTCAGATCTTATCACGTCATTTGTCTTTTGAACGTTTTTGATCACCCCTCCGTATGGTCCTAAACCTTTCAGGTATTGTCTTGATTGGTCTAGAACTTAAAGAAGCACCTAGTCCAAATTATCTACAACAATATCAAAAATAGACCTGTTCTGGTGGTTAAGGAATCAGGTAGAGGTTATAACGAAGCTGGTCGTATGATTCCATAAGTGATTTAATATAGTTGAAAATTATGCAGATTATGTGTCTAGACTTTCATGTAAATATAGACTTGATAATAAAATTTTCTGTGTTTGTTTTATACATATATGTATTTACCAAAATTAAATATTACTCCAAAATTTGATAATTATCTATAAAAATAATTGTTGCCAGCACATTTCGGAACGAAATTTTGTTTCGATACACAAATATGATTGAAAATTTTATGTTATACTGATTTTATGCATTAATATTAATTTTGTGAATAACGTACCCCTTAATGTAATTATTATACTCCATTGTTTGATTTTTATTATTAAATAGTATTTTAGAATAACTATTAAAAATTATATATCTAAATGAAATAAATTAAATAGCTCTAACTAACCTTTTTATAATGATATTACAAGTTTTGCATATCAATAACATTATTTTTACTGTTGAAATCATATTGCTTTTGTAACATGAATATACATCATACAACGAAAAAATTATTTCCTTTCAAAATGAATAAAAATTTAAAAAATAATCCAGAGTAAAGTAAATGGCTTTATATAGATTAATTTTTATATAACTGTTTAATCACGTCTTATTGATAATATTGTATAACAAAGATAGAAGTTACAAAATTATAATGCTAATGAAATACTGTATTATGTTTGATTTAAACTTAATCATTGTATTTTTTTATATCAGTAGTGTGTGATATCCACACTTTAAAAAAATTTCAAGTATCGTTCCAAGACTGTGATTGTACTTAAAAATAAATGAAGCAGGGGCAACTGTTAAGTCACCTTTATCTCCTTACTAATGCGGAATTTAAGTTCCATTTGCACTGAAAGGTCCAAATGAGATTTCTATTTCCTCCTCTGTTTCTA
>BPLR01003833.1:0-49394 GCA_021605095.1 Caerostris extrusa
TTCGAGAAAGCTCCCTGCATGCTGCTTTCTTTGGTATTCCTTATTTTTGAACATTGGAACAAAACCATATTCCATTTTCTGGTGTATTGCATAATTGACACTAAGGAGATGGGGGAACTTAAGTCTATGAGAAGTTTTTTGTGTTTGAGGAATGTTTTTGTATGAAATCTAGAAAGTAGTACATTTTCCTTTTGTCTGTAGGCAAAATCAATGAAAAAGTTTCAGGTGCTCTAAATTGATTAATTCTTGTGGGTGTTTTTCTACTTGGTCATTGATATTTTGTCTTTTTATTTTTAATTAGATCCTCAGGGAATATCCAATGAGAAACTAAAATGATTTTGCAAGAGAATCTGCTTTTTTCATTCTCTATAATGACGACATGCACTAGAGACCTACCAGATAAATTCATTGAATAAAATGATATTGAAAATGTTTTTGGATTAGACTGCCGAGTAACTAGAGGGCACGATTAGTGAAGTTTGCTATTTTTGTCATGCCTGCAGAACAGAAAAGACTGTCCTTTAGGATAATATAGTTATGAACTGAGAAGGCATAAAACAAAGTTTTTAATAGAGTACAAGGGCTTCATCTGTAAAAATGCTATTATAATTTGAAATCTATCCTGAAGAAGATTCTTGAGAATAGATATTAATGGCAACTATTGAATGTTTAGATGCATGAAGGCTAAAATAACCCTGTTTTTCCAGTGATCGCGTTTTGTTACTTTCTAAAAGGTGTTTGATGATGTGATAAGGTAACTGTTTATTTGAAAGAATGAGTAATCGAGATAAAAATTATTTTAGATTTCTGACTAACTGGAAAAATTGGAAATAAATTAGAAGGTTGAATGTTTAAGTTGTCAGAAAGGTTTCAAAGGATAGAGAGAGATTGAGTCTTTCAACCTTGATTAGCTTTTGGTCGAAAATAGACAAGAGGAGAAGCAGAATCAGAAAGGAATTTGTATGAGAAAAATGCTCTGCCAACATGTACTGCATCTGAAACAATGGGAATTGACCAGCTTCTTTTTGTTTAAAATGGGGATTGGAGTCCATTTCAGGAAGGTGCATTGCGAAACATAAACCGAGATGATATAAAAAGGGCTTAGGATTTGGATATCACTATGACTGGAGGAGATAAAAATAGGAGACCTGTAGTATTCGAATAGGCTTCAAATTGTAGAATTTCGCGATTTGAATAAGATGGCAAGGTCGGTAACGCCAGGAATTTGCAGTTATTGTTTTGAGAGCATTTTAACTTTTATTGCCTATTTTTTAAAAAAAAGGAAATATTTAAAAGTGAGATTTATGAGAAAAAAAAAATGCCTAAAATGCGGGTTTGCTGTTCTAATCCAACATTTTGCAAATCAACAATATCCATACAGCATGGGTGTGTTGTATCGCGGGTTGTTCGAATTTATCATGTTGAAGGGTGAATGTCCATGTTTCTCACCAGTGAGTGATTTTTATGAAAGGTTATTTGAAGATTAAAGATAATTTTATTAAAACTTTTTGCACTGCTGAAGATGAAGATATTGTCTGCATATAATAAACATTCAGTGTGAGGAGGAATGATATTAAAAATATCTTTATAGATTTGTGAAAAGAAACGCACTGATAATACTATCATGTACGCAGCAAGTGGAAAATAATTTAATCGACTCAGTGTTTTCCATTTTAAGTAATAATTCCTGTTATTGATGAAATTATAAAGTTCATTTTGCACCAATGCCCTGTATACCAACAAGATTTCATATATGAATCCATCTCTTCAAACCGAATCATAAGCTGAAAGAATGACTAATTTGAGGAAAACAAAAACTTTTGACATTTCTTTCCTCAACTATTATGTGATGGAATGGCATAGAATATATGCAACTTAAAAGGAATATAGCCAGAATGATAAGAAGGAATTTATCAGGAACTGAAGAATGAATGATTCTTTTCAGTACAATATGTTCAAAGATTTTTATTAAAACGGAAGTTAAGGCAATTATATGATATAAGGACGTGTAAGAACTGTCTTTGTTTGGTTTTAGTATTGGAATAATTTTTGCTGTTAACCACTCCTATATAATATTTCCAGTGAAAAATGCTATCAAAAATAGCTGTTGGAGATAATGGCCAGGGACGAATTTTTAATTAATTTTGCTGGAATACTGTCACTGCCAAGAGAAGTGTTGGGAGCAATGCGTATAGCATCTTGAAGTCCACTAAGAGTAAAGGCTTGTTATAATTGTGAGAAGAATCTTCAGAAAATCAAAAGGAATAAATTACTGGTCAGATGTTTTTGAATTGTTATGCTAATATGTTAGCTTGCTAGTGAGATTATTATAATTCAATAAGTAATATTATTTAAGTAATAATCAATTGTGTTGAGTGTGAATTGTTTTCATAGATTTTGACTTTATAGCCAGTAGAGGCTCAAATGAAACCCAATAATTTCTCTTAAGCTGAGAAATTAAACAACGAAGTCTGGCAAAAATTTTCATGTAAGTTATCCAGAAGTCTTGAGAAATTTGAATCTAGTTTGATGTAAAAATTTTCGTTTATGTTGTAATAGTTTTGCAATATGCATTCCACCCAGGAAGTGTTGGTTGGTGATTTGGTAATCATGAAGAAAAAGAAGTGATCTGGATTTAGACCGTATAATGATCTGTCTAGATCTTTTTTTTTTTTTTTTATGAGGGAAACATAGCTGGAAGAATAACTGAATCGGTAAGTGATCACTGTCGAAAGGGTCGAAGTATATAAAGAAAGATAACTTTGAATATATATCTGCACTGGCGATGGAAAGATCAATAAGAGATGTAGTCGATGGAATAATGGTGTTTATAATATTTGGTGTTATTAATATTATTATTTATATATTGTATGGGAGTGTTGGTGTTTATAATATTTAAATCATAATTCTCCTTTTACTGTTCTTTTTTTACCTTTAAGAATGCTTGTTAATGTTGTACTGATAGGGTGCGATAGTTTCTTCATCGCAGTATGTTTTAATAGAAAGCCTCAGCACGGCAGATTTCTTTGATCATTCATTGAGTTTCAATGGCTTGCTGCTTTAATGTTGTAATGAGCATCTTTTGTAATATAACCTGAATTTTCAACATGGGTAGATTTAAATTAAGATGAAAATGAATCCTATTTAGGAGTACGATACAACATCCGGCCTCTACAAAGGAGAGACGATTTAGATTTTTAAATTTCAAAAATTCTTCCTTTGCTTTAGAATACGAAGTGTCCAAGGTCTTGTGTTCCATACTGCAATTATTGCTGTGAGATTATTCTACATTTTGGAACTTAAGCCAAGTATGAGTCCACTGGATGTTGGACGCTGCAAAAAAAGCAAACAGGATATTTACAAGTTGCTGTTGGAGGAGTAAAGGAATAACTATGTCTAAAAAAAGATATCTTTTATCGTTCAATCCATAGTCGTACATGCTATTGTAAAATAATTCATAAAATTGTAACCAACACTGTAGTGACAAAATTTATTAATTTGCTTGAAAATCAGCAGAGTTCAATAACTGCCAGGTTATTCTCCTCCTTTAATTCTTGTACAAGTTCAGCTAAGAAGATAACAGTTAGGATGTTGTGAGGTAAGAAACGAATTAGTTTTTCAAGATAAAGCGATGTTGTAATCGGGATTCCAAGATTGCTTTCATATTTTCTAGTTCTTTGGCTGTCTCAAAATGATCTGTGGAAATAATTAATTTGCCCTGTTGCGTGATACACATATGATCTGTATATTTCAGTGAAATAACTTTAGACGATATATTTTCTTTAAGGATTTCAGAGAGCTCTTTGGCCTTGGTAACTTCTAATACAATAATGAAAGACCAAAAACGCCATGTTGAAATGCTGTCAAATTTGAGAGAATGTCGCGGTGTATCTTAAAGATATCAGCATCTGTGGAGTAATCCATCAAATTAAAATTAATTGCATTAGTCGCCATGATAAGTGTGAAAAACACACCTCTGCAAAGAGTAAATTTTCCTGAAACTACATAAATAAATATAAAAAAGCTAACTAGTTGAAATAAAAGTAGAATGTGCTAGAAGAATAAATCTATACATTTAGGTCACTTAAAAAAATACTAAAAGGGGAAAAAAAAAGCACAAAAAAAAACTATACATCCAGAATAAACCATAAACTCGAATGAACCAAGATAAATCAACTTTGTGAGTCACCAAATTCATAGCAGACAGACAACAAAAATTTGCTTATTTTCAAAATAATTTAATTGCCTATTTTAGTAAACCCTGTTATAATAAATAATTTTGTAACATTTTTATTTGCTTATAAATAAAAAATCTTGCATAGTGTATAAACAAATTGTATTTTCATTTCATATTTTGTCTGCCATCAGTTAATTCTTAGAATATTTCATAGAATAACTAAATAATGCACATAATTATAAATTTTGATTCCACATATTAATTAACTTCATACATTATTTTACATCCATTGTACAAATTCAATATAATTATAATCATTAATTAAATATGAAATGATTTTGATTATAAAAGCCAGTATTTAGATTTCTTAAAATAATAAAGAAATTAATTATTAAGAAAATATCAATGTTAATAAAGTGTGTTTAAAAGCATGTAAGCATTTTTATTGAAATATATATATTTGATTTGGTATCTTTTGTTTGTGTGTGTGAATTCATTACAGTGTAAGAGGTAAAAATACTTTTTATTGCTTTATTCTCTTTATAAAACTTGTAGGTCACAATTTATTCAGTATTTTTTTATTAGATTGCTTGATAACTATAAAGAAATTGGACCATTAGAATTGCAAGTGGATTCAATTTTGTCATCATTAATAGCTGGATTCTTGGATGTAGGAAAAGAATTTAAGCTTGTATTGAAGAATAAAGACGAGGTAAAAACATTATTTAAATTTCTTCTATGCAATTAATGCCTTTAAAAAACTGTTTAAAGTTTTTAAAACTGTATATTATAATTTGTTTTGTACTAAAATGATTGCTGGAAAAATAATAAATTGAAATATTTCATCTCTACTAATATAGATGCATCATTATTATAATAATCTATTTATTGTTTCATTATAAAATATTTCTTTCAAATGAAAGAATTAATCATAATTAATGATCATTGTTTTAAAAGGATACTAAGAATTAATTCTTAGTAACTTTTTCAAAACAATGTGCTATTATTTTATATTTTCTTAGCTCTTAAAAATTTGTCAAATGCATTTATTAAATTTTCCATTATTCCATTCTTTAATTTTCATAGGTGCCTGTTTCAGAAAGTAGAATATTTATGTTTAAACTTAATCTTATCAGGAAAATAATCAGTTTATTCCCAAGCTGCATTAAAGAAAATATTCTATGTATTGTGACTCTCGCATTAGATTTGTTTGAGTAAGTTATTTATTTTCATTAGAAGAATTAAAATTTAAATTAAAAATCCTAAATTTGTTTAAATATTATAAAAGAAATTGGTTTCATTACTCTTATAGTATTTAGGAAAAAAATAATATTAAATTGTTTTGATGTTCTAAAAACAATCTAAACGTGTTCTAATTTTAGCCTTTTGATTTTGAGCTATCAATATTCGGCAAAAGAAAATGATGTTACCCAATTTCAAAACACCATAATGAATGCTATTGCCCCTACATTCACTTTATTTTGTTCTGAATATGTTTTTCTTAATTCTGTGCTGCTATTAGATTTCAAAGGTAAATGCTCTTTCTTATTCAATTTTAATATTAAATTTTGTTGTTTCATTAAAATTGTTTATCAAACCTGTAGATTGCAAACGACCCAATATAAAATCTTGATTATTTGCAGTTTTTAATGTATTTATAAATCATTCCTTGGGATTCTAAATATATAAAATATCATAGTTTCTTATCTATAATCCATGTATTATATATTAAAAACGTTTGTAATTGTTCGGTGTAGATTTTAGTCTGTATTCGGCTTGCTTCATCATGTTGAGCTCTGGTTCAGGTCGCTGTACATCTTATAATAAATAAATAGTCTGTATTCGGGTTGCTTCATCATGTTGAACCCTGGTTCGGGTAGCTGTACGTCTTACAATAAAATGTTCCTTCGTGATTCTCGAATCCATACAAGGATATTCATAGGCCGACATACATGGGTTAGATTTTTTTATGTTGGGATCTCTGCTAATTCAAGAAATTTTCTTCACTCTCAAACTTGTTTTTCATTTACAGAGAAATGCCATGCAGCCATATTGTTAAAATTTTCATTAAACACAATAATCTGTAGTTTGAAATTTACTATATAAAAATTTCTCTTCCCTTCATCTTACAGACAAAAAAAAAAAGTTTGCATATAAAATAAGACTAGCAAAGATACCACAGATCATTTACAAGACAACTAAATGAAAACAATGTGCTGGCTTGAGATAGGGTTACAAGAGTTATAACCTTTTTAATTGCCGTCTTCCGTTTTACTTAGCAATGATTGACTGGAAAATATCCTACCCGTATACATGCTTGGCCACATGTTTAAACGTTATAGGAATATTTTTCCTCCTTTCAATTTGTATATGGGTTTTAAACTTTGAAAATGAAATTTGTGAAGAAAAAGTACATTCATTGTTTATTTTCAGATATATACTATAAAGTATATTATTTTAATTTTGGAAAAGCTTTCTCATATAAAAAAAAAATTTTGTATTATTTTAAGAATTCAAATTTTTCTATATAAAAACAAATTTTTTTATACAGAATATGCTGAAAAATAATTAATTAATAGGCACAAATTGTCGATAGATATATGCTATAATGAATTATGTCAGATAACTCTATTTCTTTTGCCAAAAATCATTACTGCAATTGATAAGTAGGAAGTTATGTTAATTGTTGTTGCTTTTTTACTATCTAAATTCTTATCAGTTTTCTAGCATATTTCTTATTTCTGCAATTAAAATTTCTTGATCTGTGTAACAATTTAATGAGAAAATTTAAGATTGTGATATAGCATTTTTTTGTTTATTATTATGGATTGGACTTAATTTCAATCATAGTTTAAAATCTAGAGAAGAAATGTATTTTATATACAGGCTGAGATAATTTTTCTTCAGCTACAAATCAGAGAAGCCAGAAAAGTAAATGCCTTGCTCTGATTTATACAGATGTCATAGAATTTCTTTTTTTATATTTCATAGAAATCATAATTTTATGTTATTTGTTTTAACCATTTTTTTTATATATTAGTAATTTTGATAAAATAAATTAATCAACTAAAAACTTTATTAGATTACATCTCTTTGATTATTACAAGAATTTCTTTCATCACAAGATTGTTTTTTTTTGTATCTATTTTATACCTAATGCCTACATTCACATTAATTGGTTTTTTTTTTTTTTTTTTTTTTTTTTTTTTTTTTTTTTTTGTCTCATTTTTAGAAGTGTCCCATGAACTGCAAATTCCTCATTTATTATTAAAATTAAGTGCTATCAGTAATTTACTTCATAAACAAGGTAAGGAATATATATATCACTATTATTTTCATTAATCAGAAATATATTTTCTTTTATCATTAATTTCTTATTTAATATTATATTATTTATTATATTAATGTCTTATTATATAGATCAATATAATGTTACATAAAATTATGATATATATGGAAAACTCAATCTGACAAACTTTTTAAAAGTTGTGTGATTTTATTTCCCCATAAAAACGTCCGCGATATACAGGGCTACTGTATTTAATTATAGCATAAATGTAGGATAGCATATGTGATTTTTTTTTGCTTATATTTTATATTGTTCCAATCGTTTTAACTCTTTAAGACTTGGAATTTTTCTGTTGAATAAAAGAATTAATTAAAATATTTTAATACTACTAAGCATGGTACAAAAAAAAAAAAAAATATTCATCCTCTTTTTATGTATTATACATATTATGATGTTCATTGAAATGAACAAATAGTTTAGAACTGAAAAGTTCTATATGAAAAATATTAACACAATCTTTTGATTATACAAACAAATAATGTTATCAGTGTACAGTGTTATAAATCCAGAAAATTAATATAAAAAACATAAGTTGTTCAACTACTTATCTAATTAATTCAAAATTAATTTTGTGATGCATATTATCGACTGTTATGTACAATCTGTAGACATTTTTCAAAAGTTTTATAAAATTCAATTCAATAAAACCACAACTTAGAAACTTTTTTGTCAAAAGAAATTTTAAAAACTTTGGATAAAAGGGGAAAAAATTAAGTTGTGCATAAGGAAGAGAAAAAATATTACAATTATAAATGCTTTACATAGAGCCAAATTAATAATTGTGTGTGATACTGATCAAGATTTTCATCTTTTCTAGCAATTAAATACAAAGATTGCTCTTTTTTTCAGCATAGTTCATGCATGGCTTCTTTTTATTTACAGTTTAATAAATTTATATATGAAGAGTGTAGCTATAGTGTCTAGGGGTTTATTTGAAAATAAATGAAGATGCCAGGTGTTTTTTTTTAAGAGCCATTTTTAATTATACACTATTATCTCCAACTATATTTACAATAATTAATAATTCTGGGTTAGACAATTGTCATTTCCATTATTTCTCTGCATCACACAGCTATCCCCTCCCGTCAACCACCAGCCTTGCTCTATCTTCTCATCTACGGGGATCTGTTCCCCTTCTCCTTTAGTCAAAGTTGAGAGTTCATTACTCTCCACATGGTGAAAATCTCTGTCATCAACACATAATCATCATATGCCGTCACCTGTTGGTTAGCAGTCAAACAAATCCTACATTTATGACTTTTTTTATTTATTTAACTGTGACACCAAAAATGCTAACAAAATATTTAAAATTGAAAGACGTTTTATGTCAAGCATTTAAAAATAAAATGTGATTGGCATAGGGCATATCAAAGAATTGCCATGATTCATCCATAGATTATACAAGAATATTAATTTTTAAGCAGAAATTACAATATCTTCTGCCAATATTTTAAAATAAAAAAATTTAGGAGTATACATTGTAACACATCAAATTTAAATGTCATAAGGAGACAATATATCTTTTTAAGTTTATTTATTCTATTTGTTATAAACATTAACTGTTAATAAATTAATATGGTCATTTTTAATTTTTATGAAAAAATATGAATAAAAGTTTTAACTAGTTTATATAGTTGATGATTAAATATTTCAGTAATTGCATTATAATGTGTAAATTTATTTATTTATAGATCAAGATAAAATGCCTGAAAGAAAAGAAGTTATTCAAAAAATCTTTATAATGCTTCAGTCCAGTAAGTTGTTCATTATTGAATTGTTTTAGCACATAAAAATGCAGTATTAAGTTTTTCCTGTGATAATAATGATATTATTACAGGAAAAACTTAATACTTGCATCATTATTATCACAGGAAAAAAATGATATTTTTGTATGCCTTTTTTTTCAAAAATAATGCTGGAATATATATTGTATTGTTATATTTATTTGTATATTGGCTTTTGTTTTAAAATAGATAGTTCAAGAGATGATATGATGCTTTCTTCCATGAAAGTTCCTCTCTCTTTATTCAACCAAGAAAAATATTTACAAACATTATATCAACAAGAAAAAAATGAAGCAATTGAGTAAGTAAAAGCTTTAAAAAATGTTTATGCAAAATTTTAAAAAAATATGAGATATAAAATGATATATATTTTTTTTATTATTAAATATTAGTGAATGCTATATTTTTTGTTGAAATGAATTGAAAAGCATTTAATGTTCTGATAATTAATTTTGTGAAATATCATTTGTTATCAATAAACAATTTATATACTTTTTAAAGGAAAAAATAAAATTTTGATCGATTTGTCGAACAATTTGCCAGAGCAAAACTTTTAACTTGATTTGTGGCTTTGATATTTTTGCTGTTTTATCCCAATTTATCCAAAAGTTATCAAAATCAAAAGAGACTCTGTGAAGATGATTGAAAAATTATAACCAAACAACTATAATAACTAAAAGGTTCAACCCATGATAGACTTTGTCGAATTTGTTTAGATCTCATTTTCAGCTTTGAGCATAATTTTGAATTATCACACCATATTTCTGGAATGTGGTGCATAATATATTGCACCATATATCCAAAGAAAATAAATCAATAATCAGAATAACTAAAAGAATGAAACTATCAATCGACTTGATCACTATACTATAAAATTGAAAAAAGCACTAGGAAATTGGATAACAACTATTACAAAATAGAAAAGAAAAATTGGAGTTCTGCATTGTTTACAAAGTTACTTTAACTGTAATCCCCATTATTATTTTCATAGCAGTGAGCTCTCAAGTTGTACCTGATTTTATCTGTGCTGTTGATGGGTTTTCCTTGACAAGTAATCTGTAAATATTCTGCATGTTTTTATGTTGTTAGTTTGGAAGGCAGATTATTCATAAGAAGTTTGGAGGATGAGTTTTAGGAATTATCCTCCCACAAGCTGATATTGTAAAGGCTGATATTGATAACTGATATTGCTTCCTTCTGTGAAGCTAAATTTGTATCTGTCAAGTTGTCATAACATTTAGTAAAATGCATGTAACTGGAATTATCTTTAGATGGACACAAAATTGAAGGGGGAAAAACTAGAATAATTATTAAGAACTGAAAAAAAGTTCTTGCATAAATCCAAGAAATACAACAAAATCAATGCAATAAGAGAACAGATTCCAAATAGGAAAGTGCAAGCCTTTAAATAGTTCAGATAACAGCAATTAACCATTGCAAAACTGTGTGTTTTTTTTAAAAAGTAAATAAATCTTCAGGCTTTGGTTGCGTTGTTCTTTTGAAATTCATTTTTTTTTTTTTTTTTTTTACGATTATGATTTTGTATCGTTCATTAATTTAATGACTTTTTTGTTTATTGGTACCTAAAGTAAATGTTTATTATTATTAAAGTGCAACTGCATAATTGACTGCATTAGTATTTTTTTTTCCTTCCCTTAGGCCAGTCACATTGTATAAACATACATATATCCATTTAAATGAATATTCCAAGAATATTTTGGATTCTGATTTGGAACTTGTGAGTAATTTTTTAAAAAAAAAAATCTATATTTTTTGTTGACTTTAGTAACCAATGCATTTATACGTACAATAAATAAAATATATGAATATTTATTTTTTATTATTATTTCTATAGATTTCTGCAATGTCACTAGTATATAAAAAAAATGTATCAAGATTTAAAATAATGTGCATACCATGATAATTATTTTTTGTTTGGAATTTTAAAAATAGATGTAACATTATTACATTCTACACATGTAGATCTCCTCTCAAAATGAAAAAAATTTCTGCATTGTGTTATAGTTTTAGCTGTTATTTAAAGTATTAGAAATCTTATAGTTAATTATTTTTATTAATTTCTATAAAAGGAGCCTAATTATGGAAGAAAATAAGTATGGAAAACTTTTTATCAATTTGATTTCATTTTTTATTATTTTATATATTATTAGATTTTTTTTTTTTTTTTTTTTTTTTTTTTTTTTTTATGAAAATTTTTTGGAAAAAATTAATTGATGGGAATAACAATTTCTAACTGAGACAAAAAATAAAAAAGAATCAGTTCATCTAAATAAATAGTCATGATTAGTAGTTAGCTTTAGAAAATTACATCTCAATTAATAATTCCCTTTCAGACATTTTAACTTTATGGAACTAACATTCAATGATTTTACAAATGGGAATTTTGAAACTTTAAAAAAGCTCTTTTTAATTGTTTGTACTGAATATTAAAATAATTTATTATTGGTGCATATTATTATCAGGTTTTATTTCGTTTAGTATTATTTTTAATTTTTTGTTTTGAAGCATTTTTACTTTTTAAACAGAGGATTTGTTTTATTATTAGATAAATCGTTTATTATTTTGTTAATAAACAAATGCTTCATTCCTCATTATTATATAATTACCAGCTGATGGCAAAAACAAACCATGAAAAATATCACCAAGTCTATTGTCAGTACCAGGATGCTTAATACATTCACTGTCAACTCTCCCCATTTATTTGGGGAGACTCCTGAATTCGGCATGGCCTGATAGCCCAATTGGCTAGCGCTCTAACCTTTGGTACCATAGGCTTCAGGTTCGAATCCTGAGCTGGCATGGATGTTTGCTAGTGGTTTTCGGAATCCACATTAGAGCAGGTCTCTTTTTTGCTAAAGGTGTGCAAAAAAAAAAAAAAATGGCTGTAGAAGAAGGCCAAGCCCAAATTTCGGCCCCTTGTCGAACTCTCTAATTGTATATAAATCTCGAATTTTATCCAGGAAATTCCTTTAAAAATGGGGTTTTTACACAAAAATAAGGAGAATTTTGAAGAAAATCCTATGTATTATATAAGCGGTAAAATAATTTATATGCAAATGAAAGAAATAAAACAATCTATAAATGGTAAATATCTCATCTCAAACAGCATCTGCTTCATATAAAAAATTATATGACAGTTTACAACAGAGGAAAAAATTTGGAGATGGGCTGTGGCTTGTGTGAAGGAGAAATAAAAGTGTTTATTAGTTTTCCTCAGGCATGAAAGCTTGCTTTCCAAAAATTTGCTCTTTATGGCGTGAGTTTGACGTCTACCTTAAAGAGATACTAGCATTTTACATTGAATTCGTCAATAATTTTCTTTTGTTTTATTCTATTTCTTGCACATATTTTATATAGTTTGCTTATTTTATAACATCCATATGCACCCAGTTAAATTCCCTGCACTAAGATACCCAACTTCTAAGTTGGCGAAATGTATTTATTAAGTATACTTATACAAATAAGAGCCGATTATATTTTGTGGTTGTGTTATGACAAATTCTCTTATGTTGATTTTTATTTTAATATCCTATTTAATTTTAAAGGAAAACTTTTATGCCTTGATTTTCTACATTCATTCTTATTGAAATTTGGTTTCACTTTTGCAATTTCCCTCAGCAGACATCTGGATGCATCAGCTAAAATTAATTTTTTTTTTTTTTTCTGTTTTTTACATCTATTATTTGTAAATTAAAATATTTTAATTTTTATTTCAAAATAACACATTTAATTCTGTTATTCTCCTATTGAGGTGTGTGGTTCAGTTAGAAATTTGTTAAGTGGGTGCTCAGGTTTTCATGTAGACTTTGAAATGCCTTCCAATGCAGCATAGCCATTGGTTTAAAAAGAATGGTCAAGTTTTCCTCCTAATGTAAGGTATACTTTATATAAGATTCAGATGTTTGAATTTTTATGGATTTGAAATTATAATGCTTTATTAAGTCTATGTTTATGACTAGTTGAAAAAAGGAGTTCTAGCATTCTATAAATTCTTCCTATCATCATAAAATCTTTCCAATTTATATCAGCAATTACTCAGAAATTGCCTCCAGGCTGCACCTGTGTCGATACCACAGGATCACTTATATAGAACTATACGCAAAGCGTTAGATTCTCATTCAAATTGGAGACAGAGGCCAGAGGAAGTAAGTGAATTTTATCGTCTATAAAGTCAGAAATTTATTAAAAATCAGAAAAATTGCTGTGAGATCAATTCGCGTCTACCATGTGCGATCGGCGATTTTATAACGGGAATTCAATGGTACGCTGTAAGCCTTTAAAAGAAAACAACACATTGAAGGAAGAGAGTTGTAAATCAACTACTTTTACTTTTTATGAGTTTTTTAAAAATGAAGATGATTATTAAATAAGGAAATAATGTCGTCCTTTAAAAAAGATTAAAGTCTCTTTTAAGAATAGTTTCCAAATAGACTAATTTATTTTAGTAAATGTGGTTATCTTTATCATAATTTGGGGGGGAGTAATATAATATACCCATTAAATAATTACTGTACTGTAATATACAATTTAAATAATTTTTAAGATGTTCATTCTAATTTTTTAATTAAATCATAAAAATTCATATTAAATAACTAGTAAGTATTTTTGTAATGTATAATAACTGTAGGAATGAATTTTTTAAATTAATTTTAGTTGAAATATATTTCTATATTGAATTTACAATATATATATATTTCCACAGTAGTTCATCTACAGCTGTGGAACATTTAAAACTTTTGAAGTTGTGGCACATTTTAAAACCTACAAATAGTCTAAGTACACAACATACAAATTTCTGAAGCTGTTATAATGAATTCCAAATCAAATGTGCAGAAAAAAAAAAAAAAAAAAAATGCCAGTAAAAATTAAATTAAACTCACTCCAAGTTATTTTGGCTCTGCCCCACATACGACTTTACCTCAGGAAACATGGGCCTAAGTATCCTGATGATTTCTTCAATGGCTTTGAGCTTATATTATTTGAAAAACTCATTTCTTTATCCCAATACATTTGGATTTCTCTCTTTTATATTTTAATTATGATGCGGAGTCTAAAATCCTAATTTATAAATACAATTTTTTGTGTCATGGTAAAGGTTTTAAAGATGAAGTCTCATATGGCTTGAAAATCCTCAATCAATGAGTCCATGGTTGCTTCTGTTTCTTCTTTAGTTGAGTTAGTGATCGCAACCAGTTATTAGCCCCTCGGGGTGCGACTCGGAGGGTGGTGGATACAATTATTTGCAACTCTCCCCTCCCACCAGAGTGAGGCCATTGTGAAAAATTAATTATCTGCTGCGAAAATGATAGATTGATAAGTGATTAGGTTACCTTTTGATGGAGCGTCTTTCAACTTGTACGGTTCTTATTTTCATTGCAGCACCTGTGACAGTTCCACTGTTTAATTGTCTGCAAGTATGAGTACGGCTTGAAGGATTCCTTTTCGGGACATGTAAAGCATTGAAAATATTTCGGAATAAAGACAGTGCAACGACATCACAAATGGTATAAAATTCTTTTGAAAAGTTGCATAACATCAAGTCTTTAATATAAAATTTTGACGGAATTTTTATATAATTTCAGTACCTTGAAAAAGATCTATCTCTTGAATATCTGTAACAGAAAAACTGAATGTTACGTATTATGATTACTTTTGTATAGTTTTTCCAATTATTATGATTAACGCAACAGCCCCATGGTGGGCTAATCGTCAAATCATTTATCCTTTGTCGTCATTTTTTGTTTTTTTACCAAAAACATTAAAAATGTATATGCGAAAGCTTTCTAATTTATCGTAAATAACTGATTTCTGTAAATGAGAGCAAATTGATGTTTCGTATTCGTTCTTTAATATAGATAGGCTAAAAAGTTGAAACTTTCTACGAAATATTGTAAGTGGTCTTTCACTTACAATATTTACTTTTACAGTTGGTTTGAATTAACGGGTAATAATTAATGGCTGTAATTATTATTAGAGCCTGATGGCCGACTGTCTGGCTCACGCTGCCACAGATTTCAGGTTTGAGTACCGGTGATGCCATGGATGTTTGTAGAGGTTCGGAATCCACTTTAAGCCGTAGGTACCAGTCTCGCATGACTGTAAGAGCGTCACGGAGCCCAGGACAGACTTCTCACTCACATCATTCCCAGGGGCAACTCAGCTCTAGGCACAGTGGAGTGGTGTACCTAGAGCACAGTAGTGTGGTATAGTGGCAGTGGCCGTTGGTACCCAGGCTTCAGGTTCGAATTATGGCGGTGGCATGATGGATGTTTGTCGGTGGTTCGGCATCCACGTTAAACCGTGGGTCCTGGTCTAATGAGCCAAAGTGTGCACAAAATAACGGTAGAGCGACAAACCAAAAAGCCTGTGTTCATATGTATTTTTTAACTAATATAAATACAAATATGAGGCCTGAATTTTTTAATGATTTTATTACTTTTGTTAAGGTCAATTTTGTAATATATATCATCCCCACGTTCATTAAGAACTGAAAATAATATTATTAATATACAGATAACGAAATTTAATGCTGTTTATTAACAAATACGTAAACGGAATTATCTCAAGAGAGATCCATTTCCCATCTTTTCAACGGCAATGCTATACATCCCTCCTTTTTCTTTTCTATTTTTTTTTACATGCAGGCATTTAGGCGAAACAGCAGATCTCAATTAGGGAAAGGGGGAAGCAGGAATAGGATATAAACAGGAGATCCTCGGGTTTCAAAAACAGCCGCAACCCCTAATGAGCAATCATCTCATCATTGGCGCAGAGGGAGGTTAAGAATAGACACGTGCAGATGCCTGCTTCCCCCCCTTTTTGTAACCGAGGGGGCGGGGCCAGGGTCGTAAATCAAACCGTTCCTCGCCACGCCCCTCCCCGTCATTCGATGGAGCAGATGAGAGCGGAATTTCAGGGGACAATTCCGAAGATCGCTCCGGCGTAATTGACGTGAAATTGCGAGGATTGACAGAAAATGTGGACTAGGACTGACGGAATCGGGACAGAAAATCTACTAATGGGTAAAAATGATGTTGATCCATGATTGACTCAAAGAGTCCAATTTAATGAAATAAAACATTTTTGGTATGCAGTTTTTTGTTTCCGATAGTGAAGTGTCATTTTGAGCCAAATGCAGCAGAAATGATGCAATCAGCTTTTTCTGATGATGATCATTTCGTGCCAAATGATGTAGTTTTCACAGTTTGGTCGCAAGAGATAATGCCATTATGAGGTTGAGTAATTTGGGTCACAATTTGAACCAAATCTTTATGAAATTCATTTAATTTGCTGCTTTTTCTAAAGCACTTTCTTCATTATCTAGCCAGTATCTACTTAGTAAGATATCTGCCTCAGTTTATGCAGAAAAGTAAATGACAAATAATAATACTAATAAATAAGTCAAGAAATTGTGAGCTACCAAATTTTACAGCTGATTGTAAGAGATAATGCCATTATGAGATTGAGTAATTTGGGTCGTAATTCGAACCAAGTCTTTGTGAATTTCCTTTAACATGCAGCGATTTTTTTAAAGAACCTTTTTCATTATCTGGTTTAATTAAGATATCTGTCCCAGTTTAAGGACAAAAAAAAAGTTAATAACAATAATAATAATAAAATAATTTAGGAAATTGTGAACTACGAAGCTACGAAGTTTCACAGGTTGATCATAAGAAATATTACCATTATGAGATTAAGTAATTGGGGTCTTAATTTCGAATCAAGTCTTTGTACAATTCCTTTAACTTGCAACTTTTTTTTTAGAGTACCTTCTTCATTATCTGACCAATGTCTAATTAAGATATATGCTTCAGTAAAATATAAATGCGCAGAAAAGTAAATCACAAATTAAAATAATAATAATAATAATAAATTAATCAATTAATGATAAATATGTCAGGAAATTGTGATCTACGAAATTTCACAGCTTGGTCGTAAGAGATAGTGTCATTATGAGATTAAGTAATTTGGGTCTTAATTCGAACCAAGTCTTTGTGTCCAAGTCCTTTAATTTGTAACTTTTTTTTAAAGTACCTTCTTCATTATCTGGCCAGTGTCTAATAAATAAATCTGTCTCAGTTTATGCGCAGAAAAGTAAATCGCAAAGAAAAATATATAAATAAATGATTGTATAAAATAATAATAAATAAGGAGGAAGTATGGTTACATTACAAACAATTTGGCTATTGGAATAATTCCTTTGTTCTATCTCGAATAACGAAAATGAGAGTGGTTCTCAATAATACTACTTTAATGCGCTGGTAAAATCTTTTCTCTTTCATTTCAACAACTGAAAATGTTAATAAATTCTTATTACAATACCTTGTCAAACAATGCATTGTCTCTTTATGTTATAATTAATTATTTCAGTTGAAATGTTTCCTTACAATGAAATTATTAGTAAATAAAAGAACTATTTTCGTAAAAAGTTTTCAAACGTTAATAAAATTGTTTTATAATCTTTAAAAAATTTATAAATATTTTTTTAAAAAATCATAAATTTTTAATCATTTCCATCATCATCATTTCCATTCTATTTTAAAGACATATTTATGACGAAAATTATTACGTATTGATCTTGTTATCTTTAAACATAATTTTTTTTGTATCTGAGCGAATTTTATTTTTGGCAAAAAAATTTTATTTCATGGAAAATAAAACAATTAAATTACATTAATTTTGGTCATTGATTATTTGTTATTGTCGTAAGCAGTGTTATCTTTAAAGATAGCATTTCAGAAGTGGGATAAATACCTGAATCAAAAAATATTTTGTGCGAAAGTATACAAATGAGAAATTTTTGGATTACGGTTTCAAGAAATAGAAAGGCTACAAGGCTAATGATTTCCCTTCCTATTTTGAAATTTAAAATATATTTTTCAATTCCTAAATAAAATTCCTAATTCCTCAATCAAAAATAGTTACATCATGAAATGATTTGCTTTATTCAATTCCTTCTACTAGCTGACACTCTCCCTATATATATCTTGTTCAAATTTTCAATCGCCAATAAAATACTTTTTATTCATCCACTCAAGTTCAAACACATTGTTTTTTGAACTTGTAGTGGATGACATTTGATGTTAATACAGTTTTTTTAAATATTAATTCATTAATTAAACTTAATTAATTGAAGAATTGGACAGCTCGAAACTCACCGGAAAGGTTCCTTGCAATAATGAAGCATTACAAGAGATGGATAGAATGAGAAATTATAGACCACCATCAGCTTTATAAATTAGAAATGAAAAAAATAGAAAGTGAATAAATAGTAACAAGCAAAAATAATAGTCCAACACCATATATAGAATGAAAAATTGCAAGGAAATTCGCTTTCTGTTTTGCCACTTAATATTGTGATTCTGTCATATGTATATACATGTTTATATTAATTGTAATTATTTACTAAAAAGTAACTAAAATAAAATTTTTCTTTGTTGACCCAAGTAGGAATTGACTTAAAATGTTTTTTATTTTTATTTTTTTTTATTACTTGTTTTAAAGTGCAAGCATATTTTTTTTAAGGTATACGTACCAATATGTCATTCCTTGGAAAAGGTCGCGCAAGTGATCTCATAGAATTAGCAACTAAAATCAATGAAACGATCCCACCAGATAAGCCATTATATTTAATATTGAAAAAATAATAACAAGTAATGAAAATTATGACTAAGAATTTGTTAAGCAAGTTTTTGAAAGAACAATTCAGGAAATAATTAAAATAGAGGAAAATAAATTAACTTTTCAATGATAGTTCATTGCGTTTGTTTAGTGAAATGTAGGCTCCATAAATGTTGTTACCTTTTTTCTTTTATCCCCATTCTAAGAAGATCATTTGATCCAAATTGTTTAATCTAATAAATTATAGTTTCTAAAAACACGCTTTTGAGTTAATCAAACTGAAAAGTAAAAATAAACTAGCGAAAATTATAACGATCGATATCAGCACCCCACGTTTTTAGAACAGTGACATTCATTTTCTCGTCAGATTTTTATTCTTATGTTAACAATAATTTTTACTTTTTAGTTTGATTAACTCTAAAAAAAGCGTGTTTTTCAGTTTTTTTAAACTATTAATTTATTTTTTACTTTGATTAACTCTAAAAGTGGGGTTTTTAGTGTTTTTAAACTATAATATTTAAATGAGGTCCCGGTACGGGGAACTGTAACTATAGTTCTTACAATAATTTAATTGTGAATAAAACAAAGGCTAAAGACGAATATGTCGAGCCAGCCAGGATTCAAACAGTGAATCTCACGATCCGTAGTCAGGCGCGTTGTCCGTTGTGCCGCTGTTCACACGTAGGTTTGAATGTCTTAGGCACTTTCATTCTTCATAGGTTAAATTGCTCTTCATAAGTTAAAATGAAATCACTCATCCTGGCGATCCTAATCATGATGAGATAATAAACTTATCAAAATATTTTATTGTCGTCGATCCTTGATAAGTTTACAACGTTTAAATTAAACCGATCGCTTAAAAGTAGGGCAAAATCGAGCCCAAAGAGTCAGTTACAAACAAACATACAGGTGAAACTATAAAAGCATATTAATGAAAAGCAAACACACGTTAAAAGAGAGGGAAAAGAAAAAGAGAATTTTTTTTTTTGAATTGGAGGAAAGAAAGAAAATGAAAAGCAAACTACAGCGAAAGCGGACGCTCTTAAAAATGTTTCTTAATTGTTAAATAAAATATAATTAAATTAGTAATAGTTGGGGTTTTGAAGATAATAGTAGTGACAAGATTTTACACTCGAGCCCGGATAGCTCAGTCGGTAGAGCGTTAGGCTTTTAACCTAACAGTCCCTGTTCGGGCGTATTTTTTTTTTTTTTTTACGTTGTGAAGAAGTTATGGGAACTTAAGGTGGTTCTCCTTAACAATACTGATTTTTTTTTTTATCTATTGAAAACTTTTAAATTTATTAATATAACTAATTTTGATTTCAATTTAAAAAACAAACTAAATTCATTAAAAAAATTAATTTAACTTGATAAAAATATTTTAAAAATTTTAAAAGAAAAAATACGAAGAATAAAAACTAAATTTATTGAATTTTTAATGGTCGTGTTTTTAATTGAAAATTAAAATTAGAAGAGTCGAAATTGTTATTGATAAATTTATTACACAAAAATTAAATTGGGATATAGTTTGACTTCAAAACAGAGTAGTATTGCTCGTTATTATGAATTTTAGTGTTAAAACAATTTTGTAATATTGAAAGGAAATTAAAAATTAATTTGGACATACAATTTGATATTGTTAAAAAATGTTTTTTTTTTTTTTTTTTAAATATAATTTTTATAGGATATTGAAGGGTTTTTTTTTAAAAACTAGTTTCAAAGATAGTAAACAAAAGTATTTTAAGTAAAAGTTATTTATTTAGTAATTTTTTTATTATTTTCTTAAAAAAATTGATGCAATAATTTGTCATAAAATTGATCATACTTAATTATGCAATTAAAAATAAAATTCATACAATTAACATCTACTAACTTATTACAAATAATGTGATAGTAATTTGGGGAATAACAGCACTTTATTTATTACACTAAGATAACAAATGTCAAAACAGATTTTTAAAAATGGAAGAAAAAAAAAAAAACCCTAATATTTTTGTATTAGTTTATCACTGTTTTACAAATTCTGATATAAATTTATTAAATTTTAAAATTTGATTATCTATTTTTTGATTTTTTTTTTTTTAGAAGTGCAAAAATCTAAAAGATGTTATAATAAATATTGCACTCTACAAATTGAAACATTAGTTATATTAAAATTTAAAACTTAATAGAGAAGATTTATTTATATTATATTTAAATTCATTGCAATTAATATATTAAATAATACAAAAATGCACATTTATTTCCTGTAATATTGCGCAATTTATATTTCAAATCTATTGCCCATTTTTTTTTTACGGAGGTGTTACAACATTCTCTTTTTAATTTCTCCTTAATGATTATTTTATTATATTTATTTACTAATATATTGTTATTTATATTATATTTAGATTCTTTGTAATGAGTATATTAAACAACACAAAAATATACCTTTATTTCCGGTAATATTGCTTTATTTATATTTCAAATCTAAGTTTTTTACAGAGGCGTTAGAGCATACTCTTTTTAATCTATGTTTAAGTGTTAAAAAAATTAATTAAGATTTTAAGATTAAGAAATCGATTAAGATTTTATACTGATTTTTTTTTAAATATAAAAATAATGGTGTCCTTTTGAAGATATTAACTAAATGTAGTTGATTTTGAAATTAAATAAATAATAAAACAAATGGCATTTATTTCCTTAATTTTCAAAATCAAGATAAATAATATTTTTTACCTCTATAGACTTATCCATTATTATGACGAGTTAAGAAATCAAAATCAATAAAATAACTAATATATTTGTATTACGTTAATATGTTAAAAATTATTAATTACAAAATTATAATTAATAAAAAATTATTAATTAAAATTAGTATTAATTAAAAAAATATTAAATAAAAATTATTAATTATCAAGTTAAAAAATAAAGAAGACAGAACCATTAAAACCACCATCACACCGTTACTAAGAGGAAAAAAAAAGTTACCAAAATCTGTCTAAAATTATATTTATTTCGTATTTAAAAAAATTCTAAATAAATATAAAATAAATTAGTTTTATAAGTCTTCAGCAGATTTTTGTAACTTTTGTTTTATAATTTATATTACAATTCAACATTAATTGCCAATAAAACTGAATGAAAAAAATTTCCGCCCGAACAGGGACTCGAACCCTGGACCGTTAGGTTAAAAGCCTAACGCTCTACCGACTGAGCTATCCGGGCTCTCATACTATGGCGTAAGTTACGAAATAATATTATATTGAAGTTTTTATTTTTTATTTTTTTAATGTTGAGTAAGCTCCGAAATAGATATTTAAATGATAAGTAATCATCTATCTATGAAGGATTGAGAAGACAAGTTTCAAATATTTTTAGCGTCAATTATTATGCTAAAGTGATTTAGTTTTTGCGGTTATTTAAAAAAATTTAATGATTTTATTTACTTAATAAATATTCTGAAATCTGTGGTGAATTTAATTAAAAGTTTTATTTATTTTTAATTCTTTTAATCTTCGATTAAGATCAATCGTTAAGATCAATCAAGGAAAAGTTCAGTAAGTATGTGTTGACAGATAAGTCGTATCAGGTCAAAGATTAATTTCTCAACTTTTAATTTAATTTCTTGACTTTAATAATTTTTCTTTTTCCTTTTTTCCTCTTCTTCTTTTTTTTTTTTTTTTTTTTTAAGAATATTGACTATTGAATTAATTGATTGACTATTCAAATATTGGACTAATTGACTATTGAACTTTGCGAACTAAATATCACACGAGATTTGTAAAATTAAAAATAATGCAATAGCAAATGCATTATAATTTAAATTTAAATGAAAAAAAAAAAGATAAGAATTAATAATCAATATAAGTAAGATGAATTTACAAAAGGATATAAAGTCAGGTTTTTTATTTAGAAGTTGATAAATGCTTCACAAAAATTACGCTTTATGTTAATGGTTAAATTATTATTTCACTTATAAAAAAATAATTTTCGCTTAATGAATAATTACATTTAGTCTAATTGTAATCAATGAAGAAAAATCTAACCCACTGTAATATTGATGAATAATTTGTTATCAAACATTTCCCTTTAACCAAATACTTGTTTAATATACTTAATTAATATTTATTTTTATTTATTCAATATTGTTTCGTTAAACTTTGTGCTCTCTGAATTAAATGTTTAGTTGTCATATGAAACTCAATTAGTAAACTTATTGCTTAAATTTTTGTAATAACTAAATCTTTATGTTACTTTTAATTAATGTTTAATTAAATTATAACAAGTAATAAAAAAAAAAAAAAAAAAATTTTTTTAAGTCAATTCCTCCTTTTTTTTTTCATTATATTGCAGAAAGTCCTTTATAAATAATTTTCAATCATTTTTTTAAGTTTATCTGGCGCCATCTATTAATCTATAAGCAAAACTAAATCTAAAACTAAAATTAATTAATTAAATTTAATGAATGAATTAATATTTGAAAAACCGGTATCAACATCCAGTGTCATCTACTACAAGTTCAAAAAAAAAAAAAAATGTATTTGAACTTGGATGAATAAAAAGTATTTTATTAACGATTAAAATTTGAACAAGATATAAATAGGGAGAGTGTCGAGCTAATAGAAGGAATTGAAAAATAAATGATGCTGAATTCTAAACAATTTTCTTTTCTTGAAAAATGTCGTTTTCACTTTGGCTTGCTTTTACCACACGATCTTACCAGACGATCAGAACAATTTTACATTAATTTCTCTTTTGAATTAATTTTTTTATTAAATTATTTATTAATTACTCAATTATTTTGTAAATAAATATTATGCATAATAAAGCAACTTGAAAAAAGCTCGTGAAAGAAATTAAAAATAGAATTACAAGATTTCAAAGTCCAAATGAAAATGTCCAAAATTGAAAGAATATTAAAAACGAATGGGTAAAAATTAACAAGATCTACCTTACTATTTTCTTACATAGAAACACTCATGCAATACCAACCATCTAACATTAACTAATTCTCCTCTTAAACAACAGTGGGAAAGGTTGGCATAAAAGAAAAAAATGGGAACGAAGATCGAAGGAAGAAAAAGTTCGAAACCGGGGCGTTTCGAATGTGAATTTCCTCCCCTGCAGATAAATGAAAGGCGCCCCGCAGCGGTCAGTTGTCAGAGATTGTGTTCCACGCGGCGTTCGAAAGGGGCCGACATGAGGCCCACCCACCGCAGCTGACCCTTCGTGAAGACGGCCCGCTGGCCGGGTCAGGTACACCCCGAAGTGGCCCTTTCAGAAGCTTTGAGAAACACTCCATTTGTAAACGTCTGACTTAGAAGGTGTTAGGGTTCACTCCCAAGTAATGTAGTTAAGTTTTATCCGCTTTTTATGTTTTTGTGTGATAACTGCTTTATAAGTTACATGGAAGTACAGAAAAATTATAATTTGTGAACTATGTTTAGAGATAAAATGTTTTTATTGGTTTAAAAGCAAATATCAAAGGAGTTGTGGAATTAATAATAATTGGGATACATTGCTCAATACCTGCAAATTTGCACAAGGCATCGAATAAGAATAATCTTTCAAATATACCCATGTCAAAATTCCAATGAAGTTTACATCATCATCATAACTGGCTCGACAGCCCATTGTGTACCTTTGGCCTTTTTAAAAGATCCAGTCAGGCTGTCTCCTCTTGGCAGTTTTTGGGCCGCCAGTTTTTGATCTTAATAACATTAAAGTCAAGTCAGAATGTCAAACAGTCGATTAGTTATTCACCCCAGTAGTTCATAGTTATAGTGATTATTCACCCACCCCAGTTAACTTTTTTTTTTTAATAGGGTTTAATGAAAAGATCGATATATCTCAATCCGAGAACCTCTGGTGTGGAGAAACATCCGAAATGTCTAGAGTAACACCCAAATTTGTTTCTCTACTCAACACATGTAGAATAACACCCATGGTTTATTTTTCTACTTTTCATTATGTATTTTTTTCATGAAACTCGAGAATGTTATATCATTGGGGAAAACTGTCAATCTAACATGTATTGTCTGGCCTTTCCAAAACCACAACCAAGAAACCATCTCAATCCACAGCGGCGGCATTTGAACCATAGACTTCAGGTTGAAACCTGGCCGTGGCATGAACACGTTAGTAGTTCGAATCCACGTTAAACAACTGGTCCCGGTCTAATTAGTCTAAAGTGTGCACAAAATGACCGTACAGCGACAAACCAAATCAATCGCAGCTGCAGCTCTGCCACATCTATTAATCTAAGCACTCTCACTAATACTCAACTTGATTTACTGGCACTTCTGGAAGAACTTATTCAATCATTAAAGCTTTTCCAAAACTATTCCGAACCCTTACACAAATTCAAAAAGCAGCTGACGACCCTTAGACAAAGCAGGATTATAAAGGGAAACAGGGAACATACAATTGATTCCCTTAATATACTTTTTTTTTTTTTTCCTTTTAAAGTAGCAGATTAAAGATGTAGCAGTGTGAAGATTTTTCGCAATTCGCTTTTCTTTAATTTTTCTTATAATTTAAGGAGCATTCAAATGTTTTATACCTTACCTTGTTTTCCAAAGACAAGAAATTAACTTTAAGTTTAATTGATAGTTTCCGACCCAAAAAATTACCTCCTGAAATTCAGACTATATGCAAAAAAGAAAACATCTCATGTTTTCGAATCTACCAGTAGGCAGATGGCCTTAGCCTTCCATGGGGCTGTTATGCCACTGATGATGATTTTGATTCATTTATGTATATGTGTGCTTGCATTTCAGATTCAAACACGCTTCGTAATAAAGAGAAATGTCAGAAATGTAATTAATTTGATTTTCAATAATGCCATATGAAGAACAGACAAAAATAAAATAAATATGTGTAATATGTAAATATGTATTCTTCATAAATTCTGCAAAAAAAGTTGCGATTATACGTTTTATTGCTGGAATTCGTATCTCAATCTCAAAACACGACATGGACAGTTCGTAAGTCGAGATACGAATAAACATGACACACTTATTTCTCGCAATCCTTGAAAATTCTGCTAATCGCTTCAAAAAACCGCAAACCCGTTCCTAAACCATCCGAACCTTTCCCGCCCATTTCTCACCCGAGGCATAACCTTCCGCCGGCACTCTTTTTCTTCCGCCCCGTCCCCCCTCTCCCTTGTCAGGCTTTTTGACTCGCACCTGTGAGCTTCGGCCTTTTTCATGTGGCACCTGAGAAGACCCAAGACTAATTGAATGAGGCAGAAGGTGTGAAGGGAACTAAACCAGTAATTAGCGCTCGAGTTTCAGCCTTTGAAAAGATTCTTGAGATGTGTGTTTACGTACTCGTGTTTCAGGGGGTGAGGGGGTGTCGGTGTCACAGGTGGGATGCGTAAACCCCTCGCTGGTTTGGAATGGGGATGTTACGTTCGTTTTGTAAAGGAAATGGAGTGAAAAAGGGTGGTACATTGGCATGTCAGTTGGTTTTGGAATACAAAAACTCCTCTGAAAGTAGGATTGAAAATTGTATGTAAATTTATTTTACTTCAAAATCCATTTGCCCCTGTGTTGATTAACTTAAGGTCTTAAAATTTGCATTCATGTATAAATCAATTAAAAAAAAATTTAAAAAATATTATTTTAAATAAGCAAAGCTAAAAAATTTATGTCTGGCAAAAATCAGCATTAATTTTAATTTTTTTTTTTTCTTTACTTAGATTTCACTTTTTAAAAAAAATTACTCACATGCATATAAATAGTTGTTGAATCAATATTTTTTAATTATTTTCCATATTTTAATTTAAAAGACACACAAATTTCTTGTAATACGTAGTTAGTAGTATATACGAATATATGTTATACAGAAGTTCAAGTACTAAAGCAAATTGCTTCATTTTAAAAGAGTAATAATTCAAATTTGGTTGATGAGGTTTATGGGTTATTATTCTGAGGGCTATTTTTGATGAAACCTGGCCAAAACCAGTCCAACATAAGTTAAAAAGCCTAACATTTTTAAAAACACATAAATTCCTTTTTGTCATAGTTATGCATAAAAATTTTTGTAAATGCATTAAAAACTAAAATATAATAAAACCTTTTTTTCAGAAAATGTTTCAGTGTACAATATATACAAATATCTATTCTGAAATCTATTCTGTAGGAGTACAAATACTCAAAAAAAATTACTTGCCTTTTAAAAGAATAATAACTTAAAAAGTTGGTGAGGTTTATGGCACAAGGGCTGTTTTGGCGCAGCCTGGCAAAACCAGTCCAACCTAAGTTTAAAAAGACCAACATTTTGAAAAAGCACACAAATTTCTTGTAATAGTTGCGCATGAAAATTTTTTTGTAAATGTGTTAAAAACTAAACTGTAATTAAACATTTTTACAGAAAATTATTTTAATGTGTGGTATATGCAAATATCTATTTTGTAAAAGTACAAATACTCAAGAAAATTACTTGCACTTTTAAAAGAGTAATTACTTCAAGTTAGTTTGTGAGGTTTATAGCACAAGGGCTGGTTTTGGCGCAGCCTGGCCAAAAGTTAAATTTAACGTAAGTTAAGCAGCCCAACATTTTTAAAAAGCACACAAATTTCTTGTAATAGTTACGCACGAAATTTTTTGTAAATGCATTCAAAACTAAACTATAATTCAACCCCTTTACAGAAAAAGTTTCAGTGTGTAGTATATACAAATATCTATTCTGTAAAAGTGCAATTACTCAAGAAAATTGTTTGCATTTTAAAAAGAGTAGGTTGGTGAGGTTGATGGCACAAGGACTGGTTTTGATGTGGCCTGGTCAAAACCAGCCCAATATAATTTGCATAATAAGCCATCTGTTATATAAAAGGTGATTAAGACACATGGTAATAGCAATTACGATAATATTTTATAAAAATCAGTTATAAATAAATAAACTGAAAAAAATAAATAAAATAATAAATGATAAACTCAATAATAAATAATAATAATTAAAACTAATTAATAATAAATAATAAATAAAAAATAATAAATATAAATAAAAGACTGGACATTTTACATGTCATAAGATGAAAAAACACTCCTGATTTTATAAAAAAGGACAAATTAAAATATTACTTATAATGCTCATGATTTAACAGCTAAATTAAAAATGGGCTATGAATAATTTTCGATTTGCACTTTTATATTCAATAATTTTTATCTTTACCAACTAGAATTCTTCCAAATACAATGATAATTATTTAAAAATTGCAAAAAAAATAATAATAATAATAATAAAATAAAATAAATAATAATAATAATTCTGACTTTTTGATTTCAAATTTCAAATAAATACGAATAAATTTCAATTTTTATAGTGAAAGATAACAAATATGATAAACTAATAAAGAATCAATCGAAAGCATTATCGTCCTTCAGTCAAAACATTATCAGTAAAAAAAAAAAAAAAAAACTTGTATCACAATTTAATTTGTGTGCAATAAATTCCTTAATTGAAATTTCGATGATGTTGGTTTCTTTTTTTAATTTTAAGTTTAATTAAAAATACGACCATTAAAAATACAATAAATTTAGTTTTATTTGTATTTTTTTTTAAATTTATAAAATATTTTTTATCAAGTCAAATTAATTTCTTTTTTTTTTTTTATTGAAATTATTATTTTATTAATATTTATATTTTATTTATTGTTTTAAAATAGAAATAAAAAATAATTATGTAAATACATTTAAAAGTTTTCAATAGATAAGTGAAAAGAAAAAAAATACGCCCGAACAGGGACTCGAACCCTGGACCGTTAGGTTAAAAGCCTAACGCTCTACCGACTGAGCTATCCGGGCTCTTGATATATGAGATAATGAAATATTACCTGCAAATCCCTTCTTCGTTGATTTCAAAAAAGATTTACATAACGAAGGAAAGTTAAGTTTGTTTCTGGCAGCTGATTAATTCTATACTAATGGGAAAGAGTTATGTAATGGAACTACTTGGAATAACAGAAAAGAAAACGTTCTATGTTTATTCTATAAGAATACTTTCCAAGAAATCATTTTAGGAAGAATTAGAACACAAAAGTTACATTTATTACAGAAATTTTTGATTTTTTGATTATTTACTTATACGGATTTATTAGTAATAAGATATTAATTTGATTAAAAGTTTTCTGAAAGCGATTGTCTAAAAATTAGGTTTATATAAAAAAATTTTTTTCCCAAGTTTTTCCTATTTTTTGTTTAGAATAATTTTGAAAAAGTTAAAAATAATTTAAAAATTTAATTAAATAAAATATTATTAAATTACAGTAATAAATATCATTTATAAATTTAATTTAAAAAAGAATATGTCAGCTGAAAAATTTAAATCCCTTTAATTTCATTTTTTGGATGTTTTTTGCTTAGATTATATTAAATCTGAAATAAAATTCAGAGAAATTTACTAATATATAAAATTACCTATCGCTGTAAACGCAAAAATAAAAGTATTATCACACCACCGTGTTATAAAAGAAATTACTTGTTTTGGATGACCATTAAATATAATTTTGAGATGATGTTTTTAATCAATGATGTAAAGTAAATAAGAAAAATTATTTTAAAAAAAATTGAAAAAAAACTAATAAAGGTGTGTGTAAGGGGGGAATCAATAAGGAATAAATGTGACGAAATCATTTAAGTATGAATGTGAAAGCTTTTATCTATTATTTGATTATTTTTGTATATCTGTTTGTATTATGTTTGTGTAAACGTATGAGAGAAAACCGGGAAAGCTATCATCAGCAAATTTGAAAGTTTACTCAATCACTATCGTTTCTGTAAGCAATGACATGCAATTTATTTCAGTAACATGTGTTAAATATTTTTAAATGTAAATCGCGATAGATGGCGCCACTAGCGCTGAAACGTAATGAGGTGTGGCCGCTATGGGGACTCCTAGGTTAGAATAAGGTTCGATGTAAGCAACGATAGTTAGTTCTAAAACGTATATAAAATGTTATTAAATATATATATTCCATTTTAAATCACTGAGAGTCGTTCTATTTAATGAAACGGAAGAAAAACGCTAACATATGATAGAACATTTTTTAATATAATTATTTAAAAAAAATTCACTTCATTTTAAGCGAACAACAATGGTATCTGAAAAGAAAAAAAAAAATTCTTCATTTTAAGTAACAAACATAAATAATAGAAATAGGAATAATTTTAAATTAAATAAATATCAATTTGATAAATATTTGTATACGATATTCTAGTCGAATTCTAAGTTGAATAAAATAATTCATAGTGTTAATAAGTTTAATAACTTATAAACTATCATAAGTTTTCGAGATGAGATATTTACTTACTGTAGGTTAAATATTAACTCTCACACAATGAGGACTCTAGTATCTTTATTGGTATATTTATACTAAGAGAAGTATGAATAATCAACGGTATCTGCAAATGGCTTACGGTTAAAAAAAAAAAAAAAATTGTAAAATACCAAATCGATTAAAACGATAAAAATTTAATTGCCATCTGTGTTTTAAATTAAGCATGCCCGACTCGTGGCTTACTGGTAACGTGCGCCGCTTGTGAACATAATTGAGCTGATGTTCAATCCTCTGGCTACATATTTGTGGACACTGTTTCAAAACACGAGGAGACTCGATGACGTTTGAGATGTTCAGCATCTTGCTTCGTTAGTCGTACTACCTTTTTGGGAGATTTCCGGCTTTTTCTCCCATACGATAAGCAAATGCGGGATAGTTCCTCCTAAAATCCCCCCTCCTTCTTCAGCAACACGAGCCAAGTGTGACTTCTACCTACGGGTGCTCCGTCGCAACAGTAGCTGCCCCCGTTTCCCTCCATCCATGAGTAGACTATTCTTTCCCTGCTTTGGAATATCTCCTACGGTTAATATTTTACATTTAATATCTTGCGCGGAATGAATTAATACCTTGCGCCCTTAGGTTAGATCCGTAAGTTACTATGGTAATTTTTAAAACTTTTTAGTCCAAAAGATAATCTTTTCTGTTTTGTTCTTGATTTGTAGCTTCACAACTTTCAGAAATCGCGACAAAGCAAATGAGCGTTTGCCGCTCCGTTCTTAACACTATTATGCTCAAGATGTCTTTTCATTCTAAATCAAGAATTCTATACCCGTTTAGAGAACTTTTTTCCAGCAACTGATTCAGTTTTTGAGATATTAGAGAGTTTTTGCATACCGTATTTTGGACGTCCGTTATTTTTTTTTCTCCCTAGCGCGCATGCTCATAGGAAACATTATTACAGATACGCATGTGCAATTTCCTATGAGCATGCGCTCTAGGGAGAAAAAAATGGACGTCCTAAATACGGTATGTATGCAAAAACTCTCTATTAGCACTAACTAACTCAGCTGTTTGCCTCAGGTCACACTCTAATTGATCTCAGCGTTTAGCACATAACCACTTTACAATACAAGGACACCATGCTTAAGGCGGCATTGGCTTTAAAGCAATACAGCTTTCATCTTTCTCAACTTAAGATAGAAGGCACCCTACATATTAATTTTTTTTTCTTTTATGTTACATCAGGGAGTTACGCAATGAACATATGTGATGAAGAGAGGATATTATCTTCTAGAAAGACTGCTAGGGGTAATTTAAAGAAAACTCCAAAAGTTCTCACCAGGCAATCTGACTGTCGATGCGACACGCTTATACGCACCTTCCTAATCACTATAGAATCTCTTTATTTCTGAAAGCAATCATCATAAAGTGCTACCAGCGGATTTGAATAATAATGGTAATAGTTTGGGCCCACTGATCATTTTATTTTTGTTTCCTTGAAGAGTTTTAAAATTATATTATCTAACATTTATCTTATAAAAATGAATGACTATTTTTAAAAGAATAAAAATTTTTTTATTTACAACCATTACATTATTTTAATTAATTAGTTAATTTTTTTGTCTTTACATGAATTCCACATTTCAAACTGCCTTTGAATGGGATGGTATTACTTTTCAGCATGACTATCAAGGGTATTTACTTCATATTTTCTTATTGTATGGGAGAAAAATTGAAACATTCCCACATGGCAGATCATCTATAATTATGAGATGCTCATACATCCTATCTTTCACGACAACGACACACATTAACAGCGAAGAATACAGACCTCGTCTATTAGTACGTTAGTTTGCAATTTCTATCTCTTATAAGTTCGGCATTTTAAAACAACATTCTTATCTTTAATTTACTTTAGTAGAATCTTTTTATAGATTCAGACACATCGTAATGCAACGCTTATGTAAAGTATTTTTCTAGATACCATAAAAACACGTAAGTTCTCTGTTAGTATGACGCCGCTCTTTATAATTATCTCTATTGCTATTATTACTTACAAATGGTACTTTAGTAAAACTGGCATCTAAAAAGGTTACTTGAGCTCGAATCGCAAGCCAATTAGCATGCAGGAAGGCTCAAGTTTAAATCTGCTGCTGGCGTCAGCTGCAGTCACTGCTTTCAGAACCGAGAAGGCTCAATGGCGGTTATGACATGTTTAAAGAGTTTCACGTCGATGCCCCGGCTGCCTGATGAAAATTTTTCGGATTTTCAGCCCTAAAAGTCCTCCCCTCATACCCATCGGTGAGCTGTTGGTGGCATATGTGAGGCAGTTGGTCCTAAAAGTCCTCCTATTGTACTCCTCGGTGAATTGTTCGCGGCATATATGAAGGAGTCACCCCTAAAATTCCTTGCCCCTGGCGTATGGGAAGTAATCGGTTCTGCCCATCAGTGAGATATTTTTGGCGTATCTTCGTGAAAAAAAAAAATCTCTCAAAATGTAATCCAAATGTAAATGTAAATCCAAAATATAATCTTATCTGAAATGTCCCCTATAACTTTCAGTGAACTGTTCATGATGCACAATGTGGAGCACCAAAGTCCCTGATGTTAAAAATAAATTGCAATTTAGTAAAACAATGAGAAGACATAATAACTGGAAGCTTCTGTATGATTAGCGCTTTTCCTAAGTTTGCACTTCCTAATAATGCGTCGCGTGTTGTCCGAACGCGAAATTAACCTACAGTTTTTGATACTGATGAACGCTAAACGTCGTGTCCCGTGCCAGCGAATAGCGTTCCCGAGACACACGTGTTTATGAGTGGAATATTGCCACATCCTCCACGACCGCTCATCCAAATTAACTTCCACATATACCACGGAACAGATGATGATAAAAAAGACACGGCGGAGGTCTAAATAAGCAGTGGTCTAAATTGAGGGAATCTATGCAATTAAGAAGGCTCGCGTCTGAAAACCATTAGCGGCGTGGATCAAAAGCGGCCCACAATGACCAATTGCTGCCCCCTCTCTGTTTCAGGGGGAAATTGCTTGTTAACTTCCACTGTTGTCGAAGCGAGAATGAAATGATCACCAGTTTGAAGTCGTCGTTGCGTCAGGCTCCAGACCATAATTTGGGAAGGAAGGAAAAAATTATTCCAAAATTGATTTTTGAAGTTTCGAGAAGCGAGATTTATATGTGTTCTTTAAAAGATAAAAAAATAAAATGCATTGAATGAATATAATAAACAATAAATGAAAGAAACTAAATTATTTTATCTCCTTTATTCTTCGAAAAACTGAAAATCTCTTATAAAATTTCAAAAAATTGTTGAAAAATAATCAGAACTAATTGTTGATCTTTCATGATGAATCTTTTTCGGATCTTTGATGGACAGAAAAATTGGAAAATTCATTTCTATTGGTGTGATAGATGTAATAAATCGCAGAATTGGTAGAATTTGTATTAAAACTTTATACACTCACTATAAGTTGAATTTTTGATTTTCTACTCACTGTATGTGTAGTAAAATGGTATAGTGATGAGTGTATTGAGTAGTGTATGTGTATCTTTTTACAATTTTCTACTCCCTGTATGTGTAGAAAATTGATTTCTAAAATTTCGAGAAAAGATTTATGTTGTTCGTTTAAAAAAAATAAAATAGAATGGTTCTGAAGGAATATAATAAATAATAAATGAAAGAAACTAAATTATTTTATCTTCTCTATTCTTCGAAAACTGAAAATCGTATCGAAAAAAATTGTTGCAAAAATAATCAGGACTAATTGTTGATCTTTCATGAAATTTCAAGAAAAATTGGTAGTTGATAAATGTAATAAACAGAATGGTAGAATTTTGTATAAATTGCACTTTATACACTCACTATACGGTGTATAAAGTGTGAGTTATGTGAGTAATCTTTTACCATTTTCTACTCACTGTATGTGTAGTAAATGGTATAGTGATGAGTGTATAAAGTGAGTGCGAGTGTATGTGAGTAATCTTTTACAATTTTCTACTCCCTGTATGTGTAGAAAATTGATTTCTAAAATCGAGAAACGAGATTTATGTTGTTCGTTTAAAAGATAAATAAAATAGAATGGTTCTGAAGGAATATTAAATAATAAATGAAAAGAAACTAAATTATTTTATCTTTCTATTCTTCGAAAAACTGAAAATCTCGTATAAAATTTCGAAAAAGTAGTTGAAGAACAATCAGAACTAATTGTTGATCTTCCATTTGAATCTTGGATCTTTGATGGAACGAAAAATTTGGGAAATTTATTTCTATTGATGCGATAGATGTAATAAATCGCAGAATTGCTAGAATTAAATTGCATTTTTATTAAATTGCTATGTAGTGATCTTTTACCATTTGCTTTTTATACCTTTTTGCTACACATGATCTTTGACCATTTTCTACAGCGAGTAGCAAATGGTAAAAGATCACCATCATTACTACTTATAGCGTTTTCTTTGGCATATATGTTTTATTTTCAATTGCCCGGAATTATGTTTACGGACCATCCTTAAATTTAACTTAAAGGATTCACTGTTAATTTGAATTTGAATTTAATAAAGATTATTAATAAGATGTTATTAATTAAATTAATAAATCTTATAGATAAATAATAAATTAAGATAAATTAATTAAGATTTCTCTTAGATAAATTAATTACGCGTTCGGACAACACACGACGCATTATTAGGAAATGCAAACTTAGGAAAAGTGCTAATCACATAGAAGCTTCCAGTAATTATATCCTTCCATTGTTTTACTGAAATGCAATTTATTTTAACATTACAGAAATTGATATTCCACATTGTAACATCATGAGCAGTTCACTGGCAGTTATAGAGAACATTTCAGATAGGATTATATTTTGGATTTACATTTACATTTGGAATACATTTTGAGAGATCTTTTAGAGGTACAAGTCCTGCATCTGATTGTTTCGTAAAATTTCGAACCCAACCAAATTTCTTCAGTAATCCAAAATAGTGATGAAGTTTTCTCTTTCAGATTTCTCTCAACATGTGTTGATCTACAAGATCTAGTCATTCTTTTAATATACAAGCTACAATATAAACTAAAGATCTCAAGGGATTCCTTATTCATCACATCTTTCAAAATTTAATTTTGTTTTGGAATTTATTAGTTTTATAAGACAAAGTTAATAACTTCTCAAATGGTCCTTGTAATATTCAATTAAGTTCGTTTAGGTATTCAACTAAATAAATAATTTTTACATCAATAAATGTCTTCCAACTTAGTTGAAGCATTGAGAATTAACTCAAAAATATTTTTAATTTATGAATTTTTTACTGTAATTTTACAGAAAATTTTACGGCTAGTACGGAAAAGGACTAAAGGTTTAGATTATAGCGATTATAATCGCTGATTTCAGAAATAAAGAAATCTGAAGACGATTTTGGCAAGATGTGTGTCTGTTTTGTATCGACAGTTAAGCTGCCATGTGACACGATATTACACCCTTTCTGGGTTTTTTTCCCAATACAACACGCAAACACAGGCAGTTACTTCTGTTTACCGATCGGAAGGTAGGGTCCTTTATCCATCTCAAGCCCTGGAATAGAACACGAAGCAAATCGAAAAATACCGGAAATTATTCTTTCGAAAAAACGATTTAATAACTTCAATCAAAAGCTGTATTTATAAAAAGAAAAATATAGTCAAATAATTTTAGCGTCTAAAAACATGTGCATAATTAATTAATGTAAATATATAACAGAAAGTAGGGACAGTTCGTGTTATCTATTAATTAATGGCCCTTCACAAAATAACATGGCAAGAAATACGTAGAAGTGCATTCAACCACATTTAATCCTTTTTATAACTTTTCTAATCATAAATGTCCCTCTGGCCTGAATCACTCAAATTCTTCTATAACAAACATCCTAAAAATAGATGTTCTATGAAATAAAATAGATTAATTCCATCTAAAAAAAAACTTTACTAAAAATAATTCAAAGTTACAGTTAATATTTTTTCCATCACATACTGTAATATTAAATCAACAGTTTATTTCTTGTCGTCCCCCCTCCCCATCCTCCATACAAGGAAGTTGTTGCCAACACTACTTATGCAAATTTTATGATCACAGAATGGAAAAAGATATGTTATTACAGCTTTGGTCTATCCCTCTAGTCCAATCAAAGTGGGTGGTCCGATTTTTTTTCCAATGTATATGATTATATAAATAAGATTACATTAGACGTCAAAATTAAAACATTTTGTAACTATGAAATCGAATGATTTGTAGAGCAATCATATAACGTATAGGAAAAATTTAATAACAAATTTTTTTTTCTTTTGCAGAAATAATTTAGTAACAGAAAATTACGGTGTTCAATAGTGGTTCTTCATATATTTACTTATAAAACTATCAAACAATCCAGCTTACAAATTATCTAAGATATCCAATGAACATAATCTTCGTTAGGTGGAGCAAAATAGCATTGATCTGATAATTTAAAGTACTAAGCAACAAATCTTTAATTCTGAAAACTATTTATTATTATTTGATAATAATTTTTTTTATCCTAACATAATAGAACCTCGATAAATAAAACTTTTTACCGTTTCGAATGCTTTAAGTGGTTGAATAAAAGTTGAATCACCAGGCGTATCATCATATTTATTGGCGACACTTTCATCATCAATGTCATTTTTTCCCCATGATTGTAGTAATAATTTCCTCTATAGTCATATCTCACATTATCACTATTTTCTCATTTCAAAGTATAGTTGTCTTTAGTTAAACACGATTCTAATTTTTTTTCAACTTCATCATTTCCCTCTAATGTTACCCTTCCATCATTACTGGGTAAAAGTTGGAACATCAGGTGCATCATCATATTTATCGGCGACACTTTCATCATCAATGTAATCTTTATTCCATGATTGTAGTAATCGTTTCCTCTATAATCATATCCCACATGTTTATTAGTAGCTCATTTCAGATTGCAATTGTGTTTAGTTAAATACGATTCTAATTTTTTCAATCATTTTTTCTAATGTTATACTTTCATCATTGTCTTCTTTATTCCATGATTATAGTAATCATTTCATCTATAGTCATATCCCATCATGTTCACTAGTTGCTCATTTCAGAGTTTACTTGTGTTTAGTTGAATACGATTCTGTCATGTTACACCTTTTATTCCTTTATTCCATGATTGTAGCAATCATTTCCTCTACAGTCATATCTCACATGATCACTAGTTCATCATTTCAGAGTTTACTTGAGTTTAGTTAAATACGATTTTGATTTTCTTCAACTTCATCACTCGCCCATTAGACCCCGCTTATAAAAATAACACGGCTATAATAGTTACCTTGACAAAGTAAGTGTTAAAGTGATATCGAAACGAAAATATCTTAGACGAGGAGTTTGACGACCAAAATTTTATCGCCAACTAGATTTGGCGTATTTTTTAAATAAGAGATATTTCAGATTCTTTGGTGATGAAATCGACTTGTTGAGAAAATTTTGGTTTCCAAAAGGAGCTTTAACCTTTCCTCTATATTTGTACTGCATCTGTATTTTCCTTAATTATGACAAAAACATTCAGTGTACTTGGGAGTAAATCTTCTATTCACATATCCGAATAAAAAAAGTTAACGTATGATTTAAAAAATTAATAAATAAATTACAAGGATTTATTTTATTCATACTCATTCTTATAGGTTTAATCTATTTGCAATACTTTATGAACAAATAATTTTTTTGGTCAAATCGCAAAATAGGAGCCATTGGGATTTGGAGCCAACTGGGTGATAAGTCTCTAAATGTGGCAACCTGGGTTTCTTGTACTGTTTTGCAATTCATTTCATTTATAATCGCTACCCGTTACTTGGCGCCCTTTCAGAGAAAAGATTTTTGACGCCAAATCCCAACGGCCCCTATTCTGCGATTTTATTAATGTTTATTTATTATTATTATTTTTGAGTAAAAAATCTTCTAATTGAAATTAATAATGGTAGCAACATTACAATTCTAGCTATCCTATAAATGTAAGATTACTTAGAGAAAAATGATTTAAATTTATCATAACTTAGACAAAATTAAGAAACTTAGATTTCTCCTGAAAATATTTTAAAAGGTTAGTTTTTAAACTACTTACTCAAATAGACTTACCATTTTGCACTTCTATAATCTAATCCATTACGTGTTGTTTACTATTCATAAAAATTGTGTCCATTTGCTAAAGATTACGACTAATTCACGATTATTACATTTATTCTACATGCCATTTTATTATATCTAATATAATAATAATAAATCTATTTAAATATATATATATAATATAAATCTATTTGCAGTATTTATGAACAAATAATTTTTTTGAGTAAAAAGTCTTCTAATTGAAACTAATAATGATAGAAACATTGCAATTCTTGTTGTCCTATAAACATAAGATTACTTAGATAAAAATGATTTAAATTTATGATAAGAAAGTTATATAAGAAACTTAAATAAAGAAATATAAGAAATAAGATTTCTCCTGAAAGTATTTTAAAAGATTAACTTTTAAACTACTTACACAAATAGATAGGCCATTTTGCACTCTTTTAATCTAATCCATTGCGTGTTGTTTATTATTCATAAAAAAGTGTTCCACTTGCTAACGATTACGATTAATTCACGATTATATTAAATTTATTCTATATGACATTTTGTTATATCTAATATAATTATAACTATGCGCACTTATTAATGAGATTTGAAATATAATAAATGTGTCTAAGTACATAAATTATTGTTAATAAAATCAATTGTCACATTTAAAATACAGAAATTATTTATAACTATTCTAAATAATTTCGTTTATTTTAGAAATATCACTTCAATATCGATTATATTTCCTAATACCACCAAATGATTGGCAAATGAACTTCAGTTGTCTTCTTTATTTAGAGTTTAATTTGTGACTTGGCTGTATCATTAATCCTGTAGAATTTTTAGCATTTCAAAATTACAATAACAAATACATAATTTAAGAATCCTTTTGTAAATGTATTCTATTGAATGCAGAAATTGTTGATGGTTCAAGTATCTCAATTAAATAATTCTGAGGTAAATATTTTTTTATTTTGAATATACAATTTATTTTGTATTAAGAAAATGTCTTTTTACTTTCGTTGGAATTATTAAATTTTTGTTCTTTAAAAGACATTTGATAGAAATAAATCAAGTAATCAATTTGCAATTATGTGAAAAATATTTTGTTTGCAGTAGAACTCCAAGTTGGAAATATATGTAACTAATTCTACTTTAATATATTTTTTTTATTTTACAAAAATATTTATTTAATGAATTGTTCAATTCTTTATTTAATAATAAGAATTATATAACACACTGCTATAAAAGAATTGAAGAGTGTATTATATAATTAATAATTGTTATATAAATAATTGTTATGTGATTTGTTAATTCTTAATTATAATAATTATTACTAAGTGTTATATAATATGTTAATTCTTCAATTATATAACATACTGTTTAAATCTTTATAACAGTGTGTTATATAATTAATAATTGTGGTATAAATAAGTGTTATATATATTAATTCTTCAATAATTATATAACGCACTATTTAATTCTTTATAATAGTCTGTAATAAAGAATTAAACATATAAAAATTATTATAATTAATAATTGTAGTATAAATAATTAAGTGTTATATAATGTCTTAATTGTTTAATAATGATTAACACATTATCTAATTTTTTATTTAATTATTTACATAACACTATATAACAATAAAACATAATAATAACTTCTCATGTGATTATAACACGAAAATTATGTAATTGTAATAATACGATTAACTTACATATTAATAATAACTTACGTTATTAATATTACGATTTAACTGTGTAATTATTTGATAATTATACAGTATGTAATTGTAAAACAATTCAATATGATGATTAATTTTTATGTAATTGCATATATTAATAATTATAGAAATTAACGTACTAATACAATAAAGATATTTGCTTTTTTTTTTTCTTTTGCGATTGATATTGATGGGTCAATCTTTATTCGATATTTTATATGATGTTCTTAGAGCAAAAGGACCAAATATGTCCCAGTTGACAATTTGTGACATTTTCGAAAAAGTTTTGCAGAAAATTGTTTGCAATGGAAAATTTAAATTTAATTTGAAGAGAAAATAACTTATTGATGAAAAAAATATTAAAGTATGTAATTAAAGAGAAAATAGATATATAAAGATATAAATTTAATTTATTCTAATATCTTAAGTACAGAAAAAAAAAAAATGTTGAAAAATTTTTTTGTTAATTTGTTTGGAAGAAATATGAACAAATAATTTTATATCCTATTTTTTTTGTTGATATTTTTGTTCGCAATCCTACTATCCAAATTTTTATTGTTGATATTTATTGTTTTGGGTGTAATATAATGCGCTTGACTACGATTAAGGTAGATACCAGATTCAAATTCCTTGTTTGAATGTTATCACTTTTTTTATAAAAATTTATTTTGGCGAGCTGAATAAATAATTTTAAGTTCACCCATTATATGAAAAAGAAAATTATTGTTAAATGATGTTCAACAATTGAATGTAATTTATGAACGACTTATGAGATAAATGTATTTTTACGCATTCATCCCATTTTTTACCTGTGTAGTCGTGGCCGAGTGGTTAAGGCGATGGACTAGAAATCCATTGGGATCTTCTCAGCGTAGGTTCGAATCCTACCGACTACGATACGTGCGATTTGTTTTTTTGTTTTTTTTTTTTTTCCTTTCGTTTACAATTCCTTTCGTTCGTTCGTTCGTTTCGTTTTAAAATGTATATATAGACATAAGAACAAATCCTAGATTTTTCAACTAATCATTATTTAGCTCGAATATTTAACAGAAATTATTCAATGAAATAGAAATCATTATACAAAACAAATATCATGTGATTAATTTTTGTAAGTGAATATTTCATTCAAAATTTGATATATATATATATATATATTTATAAAATCTTTAAAAAATCTGTGTGCTAAAATCTAAATGCTTTAAACATTATACATCAACAATGCTAATTTGCATAATGCTTTATTGTTATTAAATGCATCTACTCAAAGTTAAAAAAATTTTTAGAGATTAATGATTTTTGCCATTAAAAAAATCATTTTTTTGGATTGAAAATAAATTTAAAAACATATTTTTATGCTATGTTCGAATTAAAAAATATTAAAATAAAACGTGGAGTATTTATTATGATCAAAGAGATATTTAAATACCATGTTGGGAGAACTGAGGATTTTCTCTATTTGTACATGGATAACCAAATGAAAAAAATTAAACTGATTCGTATTAGTTTTTCCTTAATAAGAAACACTGTAACGTTTTAAAGCAAAATCATGGCAAAATAGTAATAAGTTCGTAATTAATTTCTGTCTTTATTTAATCACTTACTTTAATTTGAAAAACGTTAAAAATTTTTTTAGATTGATCTTTACTTATTTTTTATGGAATTGTTTACGCTATTTATACGGAGATATGAAATAATCGACTGCATTGGAATACAATATACTAGTCATATATATACACGTGGAAATTTAATTTTTAGTCTTCATTAATCTTTACTTTCAACTTATTTAGTTATTTACTGAAGCTGAACAACGCTGGATATTATCTGTTTAGGTAACATACATAGAATTACAATAAAGCTTCATTTTTACTAAACATTAATTATTAGAATTAATTTTTTATAAATAATTATATGATTTTTATTTTTATTTATTTATTTATATTTTGATTTTGCAATTTGAAACAATTTTTCTGACGAATAAAAATTTTTTAAACGATTGAATTTATTACGCATTATTATAGATATGATACTAGGGATAAGATAGTTGAGAAATTAAATATAAATATTGATACCAGAAGTAAATTTTTATCACATAATTTGTTATAAAAAGGATTACAGCGAGGATGTAATTTCAGGTCTTTTCTTGAAAATCGTTACAGGAATTTTTTCTTTTTTTTGTTTTTATTTATTCAAATTTCTTAGACAATCCAATAAATTTTTTTTATAGTCACTTTTTTTTTTTTATTTAATTGAATGATGAAAAAAAAAAATACTGTGATGATCGATACTAAATTTAGAGCAAATTTTATTTACATAATTTTCATCACAATATTCCCTCGAAATATCATATTTGAATTCAAACATCAACACAGTTAAACAACAACAACTCTACCTAAATCACTAACAACTATTACATTAGTGAGTTATTTTTAACCTAATATTGACTATACTAACGATGACGTGTACTTGCATGTATCATCGATACGATATCAACGATCCACATGTTTTACTCGCTGTTAAATGATGCCGAATACTTTTGCAGTTAAATCATGCCGATTAAAGCGGGTTTCAACCATAACAAATCTGACATCCTAGAACGCCTGTCCGAAACCTTACAGTTAAATCATGCTGATTAGGGTGACGATTGAATTGCGTTTTACGACGAGAGATTTTAGTATACAGTAGGAAATAGTTTTTTTACAATGTCAGACGATTCCATTCATCCTCTGAATCACAGAATATATACATATACAGGAAAAAATCCTTGTATTAGCTACAATGAATGTTTATATCTGTAATCGGAAGGTTCTATATTTACTCATGCGGAATTTAGTATATAGCAGGCCAATATGACAGGTGACTTAGCATGTTGCATTAAGCAGTAGCTAGGCTATTGAAATTGTGATGCTATTGTACCTGTAAGTTTTTTTTTTTTTTTTTTTTTTTTTTCCTGTACAACCCTGAATTAGTTGAGGGGAAAAAAAAGAAGCATGTAAAAGCCTGTTCTTAAAAATATAATGCTGACAGAAGATAAAGATACCTTGGTTTAAACCCATGTTTTTACAAAAGTGAAAGATAACAATACACATTCGATATTTTTAAAATGCATTTCATAAATGCACTTTTGGAATGGGTCTGAATGGCCGAATGTCTAGCGCTCTGTGCCACAGGTTTTCGAGTTCGAATCCCAGCGGTGTTATGGATGCTTGTAGTGGTTCGAAATTCCCCCTTTAAACCGTAAGTCCCGGTCTAATATGATCGTAGGGCGTTGTCTTGAGGTCAGTCAGTTTTCAGCCCTTGTGATTCCTTGCTAAAAGTGAAGCTGCATATTATAGATGCACCCTTAGTCAATGCCCAGTCGCTTGCGACGAGCTCTTCTGGACATGGGTAATTAGTAACAGCAACAAATTTTGGAATGGAAAAAGAATGAGCATGGAATAGATATTTGTCCTATTTTCTTAAATACTGGGTTATTCGAAATGATTGACCCGATTACACATGACCGTTACTTCGATGTAAACAAAAAAGGAGGAAAAAAAAAATTTGAATACAATTCATAAAGAAGATAAAAGTTTTTAACTTCATAACTGTTTCCTTTATGTTTGATCCAACACTGACAACATCAAGAGATAGTCCATTACTTCTTGTGACTTTTTTTAATGGGGATTTGCCAAAGATTACTTTACTACAACAATGAATGAACAGAAGGGGCAGAAGGCTACGTGGTGGGAGTGTTTCGATGCTATACCCCATTCGAAATGCAAATGTGAGGCAGTTACCCCTAAAAAGTCCTTCCGGAAGAAGTCACCCATCGGTGGAGTGTTCGTGGAATGGAACATAAGGCCCACTGATGTTAAACGAGAAAAAAATTTCTTTCAGGTCGATTTCAAATTGTAATATGCAACTAAGTATATAAATGCAATTTTGTTAATTTGTTTAAAAATATCGTACTATTAATTGCGACAGTAAATTTGAAAAACAATTAATGATTTTTTTTTTTATTTAATTGAAAATGTAATTCTTTCGTAATAGTCACTAAAAATTCTTGTATGTTGGATACGAGAAAAAGAAAAAGAGAGAAAAAAGTTAGAGAGCATAAGGCTTTTCTGAAGAACTATTCATTCAAATTCGAAATTAACTGTTCATTGAAATTCATGAGATATTTAGTAGATTCATGGAACAACGCAGTTTATTACGGATCAGAAGATTCATGATACGAATACTGTTTGACTCGGATATAACGCTTTCTTTAAAATTTAACGTTAACAAAATAAATATTTATTTTTCGTTTTTATAATTTAACTTTATTTAACAAAATAAATATTTATTTTAAAATAGTGACAATAATCAATAGGTTGTTTTTAAATTAATTTTTGAATGGAGTTCATAAATAAAACAGCTAAATTTTCTCGTATTAAACCGTAAAAATTTTAGTTAGAATTTAAATTTTTAGCAACAATAATCAATATTTAAATTAATTTTTGAAAAAAAAAAAAAAAGCCCCAAAGTAAATTTTCTAATTTTTTTCGAAATTTTTAGCAACAATAATCAATATTTAAATTAATTTTTCGAACACAATTTTTTAAAAAATATTGTTTGTATCATAATGGAAAGAATGAAACAATTAATATATGAGAAGATTAAATGAGAATAGGTTTTGTTTTTATTTTATCAAGAACATTAAAATGATAATTAAAAAATTAAAATCATGATAAAACTATTAAAAAGAAATAATTAATAATATAAAATTAATTAATATTATATATCAAAACTGATTTATTTATTTATATGGGGATATGAAATTACCGATTTCATTGCGATTATACTATAACTAAGCAATAGCAATTTTTTTCACAAAATTAAAATTATATCTTAACTGACAATTTTTTTTGATAAAATGTAATTAATGAAGGCGAAAACTAGTTGTTATCTATCAAAGATATAATAACTAAGTTTAAATAATTTTGTTTTTCATTTTCTCTTAATAAAAAATGGATTTATTTACAAAAACTTTTTATCTTATTTTTTTAACTTTTTATCATATTTTAATAATAATTGGTTTTAGCGGTATAATTCAGAGTTCATTCAGTAATAAAAATATATACTTTCCTTTTAATAAAAAGTATTTATAATTTATTTATTGTAGTTTTATATTATTCAAGGCGTATCCCGGATAGCTCAGTTGGTAGAGCGTTAGGCTTTTAACCTAACGGTCCAGGGTTCGAGTCCCTGTTCGGGCGGAGTTTTTTTTTTCTCAGTTTTAATCTCAATTGTTGTCGTTTCATCTTAAAAAGACACGTTATTCATTTAAAGCTTATTTTTTAATTACTAAAAATAATTGTTAATCATTTTTCTTGAATTTTTATTTTTTATTGTAAATAAGGAAAAGACAGACCATAAATTTTTTGTAAACGATTAATGAACTTAGATTTACAGATTAACTTTTTTATTTTTTAACTCTGTTATTATAAATTTTTATTTTTTATTATTATTTATTTATTATTATATTTTATTATTTATCTGTTATTAATTCTAATTGCATATAAATTTATTTTTAATTAAAATTGAAATTCAGGAATAGTTTAATTTTTGAATTTTAACTGATTTATATTTAATAGTTTTACTTTTGTATTTTAAGAAACTTTAAATTTTTATTTTAAAATTAAATCAATATTTTTTTAATATAATAAAACTTAATTAAGCGGTCATTTAAATTTAAAAAAAAAAAATACTTATGAATTCTGATGTGGAATATCAGAGATTTGCAATAATAATTGAATTATTTTGTAAACAGTATATTGTAACAAAACATTGTAAACAATAGTTGTCTCATTGATACAGCATTGTTTGTCGAGTTTTAAACTAAGAATCCTTACGTATATACTAGCCTGTTCACAAATCCACTCTAGCCTTCAAAAAAGTGAATTAAAATTATAAAACTTTATATTACTTTTAGGTTCTCCTATAAAAAACACTCTATTTATTCTTTAAAACAGTTTGGAAAACAATTATGTTTATTTTTCCCTTTCTTTTTTTTTATCAAAATAAATAAATAAAAATTAAAATATATAATTAAATAAAAAATAAATGAAGAAATAAAATAAAATATTAAATTAATAATTAAAATAAAATAATAAATTAGTAATTAAAATAAAATAATAAATGAAATAAAAAAATATAATTAATGAAGAAATAAAATAATTTTTTTTAAAATTATTTGTTTAAAAGGCAATACAATTGAATTTAATGAGAAATGAAAATGATTCTATGGGGATATAGTAAAGTATTGAAGTTAATTATTGGATAGAATATTTCTATCCTACTAGGTAACAGATTTATTTTGTAAATTTCTACTACCTGCTTTTATAACATGAATATTTCTTATAGAATAATATTCCTATCATTTCTATTAATGAATTCGATTTGATTTTTATTGAAGATTAATTTATATAATTGTATCATTTTAAACTTTCTTCAAATCAATAAAATTCCATAGTAAACATTTGTGCATCGGTATTGATATTGTTAGAGCAATGATTCACAAACATTTTAAGAATTTCTTGAGTGTCGATCTCCTTAAAATTTTTTTTTTGATAATTCGTGGACCCTTTAAAATGCAAGCTAACAAAAATTAACATATAAGCTACTGTTAACGAAACAGTTTTTGGCAAGCTATACAGAAAACGGCAATCAGCGAAAAACAAATATATAAGCTACTTATTTTTAATAAAAAATCCCTTAGCAAACAATCACAGTGAATGACAATTTTTGAAAAAAGCAAATTACTATCTTAAAATTACTTTAACAGTTAAACTGAAAAAACTACAGAATTAAAATAAATTACAGAAATAAAAACTGGATTAAATAGATCTATTTAAGACGAGGGAACATTCAAGTTATAATAGGTCATTAAAAAAATCTCAATCTAAATTAAAATAAATGAATACATTAAAAACTGGATTAAATAAATCTATTCATTAAGACAATAGAACATTCAAATTATAATAGGTCATTAAAAAAATCTCACCAAAAGAAAAATGGAGGGGTTTGGTTTGTCGCTCTACGGTCATCTTGCGCACACGTTACGCTAAACAGACACAAACCAACAGTTTAAAAGTGGATTCCGAACCACTACAAACATTCATGGACTGCCGGGACTCGAACCTGTGGTACCGAGTGCCAGAGCGCTAGCCACTCGGAAAATCAGGCCCCTAAAATTAGAGGGGAGGGAAGCTCGGCATTTGGCAACAATTACGAACATCCTAAAATTTCAGCTAAGTATATATTTCATGCATGTCTTCTGAGGTTTTTAGAACAACGATTTCCTAATTATATATATATATATATATATATATGTAGTCAAAATCAAAATATTTAACTTAAACGTAATACATTTAAATTAAATTACAAATTTACACTTTTAAATAGATTTTAATATGAACAATATGAATGCATTTGTTAAAAAATGTCGGGGATATCTGACCAGTTTTAATGCAATTTTGTTCTAACTCTACTTTATTTCTGTACTTGGTTTGAAATGTTGTCATTGCATTAAACTCTACTTCACCCAGGTTTGTAGAACCAAATGGTAAAACTTCACTTGTGGCACTCACAAGTGACCATGAGCCTACACCTAAATATCACTTTGCGTATCTGCTGAAAAACATGCACCTCAACTTTGAAGATCACTGCTTCAGGTTAGTGGTCCTTAAACCTTTTTTATTCCGACAGCATTTCAAGTAAAAAAAAAGAAATTTCAAAAAAAAAAAAAAAAAAAAAAAAAAAAAAAAAAAAAAAAAAATATGAAAACATTTTGAAGCTTATATAAATGTAATAATTTATCTTTGGAAAACTATATGTAAATAATCACAAGCAAAATTGCATAAAAGCTACAGTAGTTTATTTTTCAAACGTAATTTTTAACTTAATTTTTCAACTTTTAAAAATTTTTTTTGATGAATAGATGAATGATTAAATTTCTATAAAAAGGGGAAATCTAAACAACATTAATAACAAAAAGTTGAAAAGGTTGAATTTAACGTTTAAATAACAAAAAGTTAAAAGAGCTATTTTCCAAATTCTTTTTGGTGGCCTTCCAAAATCTGCTCGCGACACCTCCCTTAGAAGCAGAACACTTCCTTTATTTCCATTTTTAAGAACTTGACCCAGTTTTAGAATCCCTGTCGCTAGTCTCTAGGACCATTAGGTCCTAACACTTATATTTAGAACAATTAAATCTTAAATACACACACTAAATTCCGTATCTTGTGCATAACGTTTTCATTAATGAATTTTTTTATTGATTATCGCAAAAATTTTTTTTTTTTTTTCTAATATTTAAACAAGTAATTTCTCCTCAACTCAAATCGTTTAGTCTCTCTCTCTCTGAAAATCTTTTTAAATGATTTGCAAATAGACTCATTATCATTAAAGCAACCGTATATTCTGATTTGTTCCAGATTAATTTTGAAAGCCATTTTTGTTTATGCAGCACTGTTCTCTCATTTCTTAATGCACTAGATATTCTTCAAATTTGCAACGGGTTAACTTTGCTTGAGAACCATTCGTGAAATGCTGTCAACTTCTTTTAAATCTTCCTTGTTGCTGTCAGGAGGGGGACGACATCCCGAGGCCAGCCTATTATCTGGCTGAGATTCAAATTTTTACATGAGAACATAATGTACGATTCGCATTGCTTCTATTAGAAAAAAAGAAAGATCTTTTAAATTAGTAAGTAGAAAAGATTTAAAAGAGGCATCATTTAGTTCCTTCTCAGGTTTTCTGTCATAGCGTACTGCAACGAAGACATATTTTCAATCACATTCATGTATAGAATGTGCAAAGTAATCGAAAAATTTTGAATTTAAAAAAAAGCTTTCAATTTTAAGTACGAAAGATAAACACAAAGAGTTTTATATTTTTAAAAGACTGTTTCACGTTTTTTTTTTAAATCTGATTTACAATAATTTTAGTGTTATCTATTTTTAATAGTTCTGATAAGCTGTGAACGCAATATCAGAGCATCAGCTAATCAACCCCTGAGTGGACAGAAGATCAGGCTTCTGATTGGCTGACAGATTTTTAAACTTTTAAGCAAATTTTCCAACAGAACATCCAACCAATAACAAAAGCACAACAGAATATCAACTAGTAACAATATAACAACGAACATCAACAATATCAGAACATCAACCAATAACAATACAATAACGAACATCAACCAATAATAACAATACAATAACGAACATCAACCAATACAATACAACACCGAACATCAACCAATAACAATACGACAGCAAACAAGCAATACGTAA